>JAWWNH010000001.1:25902500-26135000 GCA_034641385.1 Darevskia mixta
GTATTTGGCAAACAGCTCTGCAGCAAACAGCTGAGATTTCTTATTTTATGCATGTAAGTGGGACCATTTGGAAATGTGTGTCAGATTGCACTAGAGAGGACTGGTGGGTGGTGGAAGAATTAATTGCAGGCGAGAGTGTTTGCAAAGGAGAAGGTTGTTGCTAGGTTAAAAGGCTTTAAAGACTTAGGACACAAGTGCTTTGATGCAAATTTGCATATGACTATTTATATGCACGGGGACCCAGGTGGCGCTGTGGGTTAAACCACAGAGCCTAGGGCTTGCTGATCAGAAGGTCGGTGGTTCGAATCCCTGCGACGGGGTGAGCTCCCATTGCTCGGTCCCAGCTCCTGCCCACCTAGCAGTTCGAAAGCACGTCAAAGTGCAAGTAGATAAATAGGAACCACTCTGGCGGGAAGGTAAACGGCGTTTCCATGCGCTGCTCTGGTTCGCCAGAAGCGGCTTAGTCATGCTGGCCACATGACCCGGAAGCTGTACGCCGGCTCTCGGCCAATAAAGCGAGATGAGCGCCGCAACCCCAGAGTCGGACACGACTCGACCTAATGGTCAGGGGTCCCTTTACCTTTACCTTATTTACCGGTATATGCACAGGTGCAAATATACTTGCAGAGAGAAAAACCTCTGGCTCATGCTTGCAGGCCTTACTCTGAGTAATGGGGTGCAACATGATGCTTTGAGCCAGTACACTGGATGGACCCTCTGGAATTTAAGATTGTAAGCAGCTGGGGTCTCCATTTTGCATTGTGTCCAGCTGCCCTGTAAAAAGCATAAGAAAACCGCTACCAGCATGAGTTGCGGATAAGACAGACAGCAGCTCAGTAACAGCAGGGTCCCGCTCCCAGGTTCATTTTCTGGCTTCACTAATGTATAAGGCAGGAAGTGATGGGAAAGAGGCTCTGACTGAGGTTCTGAAGAGTAGACAATATTATGTTAAGGGTGAGTTGGCTGAGTTGAATTTTGCTATTATAATGAGAAATGGGGGCGGGGGGGAGTAGGTTCTATAGCACATAGCTGGGAAATGTTTCAAAGGACTGATTTCACATGTAACCAGTGCTGCAGAGGTACATTTGAGGACAGTCCAAGATTTCAACAGGGGACTCTACCTGGAGATTCACCAAACTTCAAATACACTGGTCCCCAAACATTTTCCCCATGGACCATTTGAAAATTGTTGAAGGTGTTGGTGACACACACACACACACACACACACACACACCGTTGCATTTTGCAGCAATTGTGCTGTGTTAGATGCAGGGCGATTTTTAATTGTTTTTTTAACTGCTTTTAGTTCCTGTGTTTTATTGTATTACAATTTAAATTGCATAGAAATCAAATTATAATACAATAACACAGTGTAAGAAAGACACAGTAAGACAGAATTAAAAAATTAAAAATCAATATGTTTAATGTAATGGACATGCCATCTCCTCTGTCTTTCAACCACAAATTCAGACATGCTATGGGCCACTTGAATGAGCTTACAAACCACTGGTGGTCCACAGACCACAACTTTGAAAACTTGCTGCAATATACCTTAACAGTAAATATAAACAGAACTGAAAATTTGACATGAAAAAAAACACAGAGAAAATTATAGTCACTGCTATTAAAAGATGAAGGGGGAGTCAGCTCCTATGCTTTCCTCAAGGTTGGGATAATTCAAAAATAGCAGAAGACATTTGGGGCTTTTTCAGATAAGCTGTGAACTCCTTTTGGCATCCTCATCAGATTTTTTTTATTCTTCAATTAATAATGTAGCCACTAAATACACATAAGTTGTATGCAGGCCTTAATGTTTTATTGTGTTTTTAATATCCTGTTGGAAGCTGCCCAGAGTGGCTGGGGAGGCCCGGCCAGAAAGGCGGGGTATAAGTAATAAATAAAATAAAATAAAAATAAAACTACTACTACTACTACTACTTTGAGAACCCTAGCTGTCAGTGGTGGCTGAGGCTACTGGACCTGATAGACTTTGCAGATCACAGGGTCATGGTCAAAAAAATATCATAGGATTTGGCCAGGTTGCTTTGGTTTTCTCCCTTTCTTCCTCTTTTGTAAAGATACTGTGCCTTACTTTGGTTCAGAAGGGGTTCCTACTGTCACCAGATACTCAAAGTTGTATTAATACATCTACCGGTAAGTATCTTACCTTGGTTGAGAAGGGGTCCCTGTTTTCAGAATTTCTAATGTGGCTTCCTGCCACCATAGCTATGTACGCACTGTTTCTCTTAGGCTCACAAAGCTCTCTGTAGTTAATGCTGAGAGAGGAATGATCTTGTGTTCTGCATGAGGGGGATCCATAGCTGGGATTGCTTTGGATGCAGGAAGTCCCACTTTCACTTCCTGACAACTCCAGGATCAGGTGACAGGAAAATACCTCTATTTACCAGAGACCCTGAAGAGCCACTCCCAGTCAGAATTGACAGTGCTGGGCTAGATGTAGTCTCAGCTGATATAAGCCAGTTTCTTGTTCCTGAGCACCCTTGCATGATGCACCCTCTTATTGCCAGTCTCTGGGTCTCAAATGGATGTGGGCACAGACCACGTTTGAAAAGGACACAAAGCTCTGATAGTCCTTTAAAGACTTAGGGCAGACAACCTGTTTATTGAAACATTCACCCAATTTGTTTGCAGCGAGACTGTTGGCTGCTTAGCAAGCATTCATTCTGGTCTGTGGGGAGGATAGCATTGTGTCAAAGGAAGTGTTATCCCCCAGTTTCCACTGCATTTTCCCATTTCCCTTACTGCAAAAAGTCTGTTGTTTGAGGGGAGCAGGTTTGTAGTGCATGACTTCCCAATCAAATACAATTGTGCAACCTGAAATTCGCTGTATGTGATTCAACTCCACCCCAAAAGAGCGACAGCCTGGAAGCACCCTAATTTGTTGGGACAGTTTTTTTAAAAAAAAAAACACACACACCAAAAAAAACCACATTTGCCTTGGTGACCATTTCCATTATTATAACCAGATAACCATCAGACTCACTGGCAGGTATTTATTTCCAGCTGATATTATAGAATATTGTTAGTGTTTATTTATAGTTGCTACAGTTATTCCGCACAATTACCCCCTACCGTATTTCTTTAATAGCAATTAGACAGGTTGCCTGTGATTAGAAACTGTAAACTATTTGGATGAACTTCACACTTCAAAGTGATTCTCCATCCCTTGAATCTTTTAGCATTTCATTCAACACGAGATTCATCTACGAAAAGAAAATCCAAATTTAGGTTCCAGGAAACACAGGAGTTCTCCCTGCTGTGCCTCTTTCCCTAATTGTGTCAAATTATAGAAGCAGAACCCTGTACTATTTTTGCATTTTAGCTGAGGCAACTGAGAGAATTTTTAATGTGCTGTTCTCAGCATGTTACACATCTGCGCCTTAGCAGCAAAATTGTGTATTCAATATTTGTAAAATTCTTCTGATATTAATTGCCTCTAAGGTCTGGGCAGCAAGCAGTCTCAGGGAATCCCACCTTTTCTCATATGAACCTGCCCTGGGCTAAGGGCAGACAACATGGTTTCTACCAGAGCAAGACCCTTTAATAATAATAATGTTCCTCTTTGGTCACTTTTCAGAGACATATAAAAATAATTTATATGTAAAGCAAGAAGATTTTGTGCACACAGGCATGAATTGATGGAATCAGCAGCTGTGTTGCTAGTCAATCAGTAGGCATCCACCTGTTTAGTGTGGACCTTGGCAATTTCGCCTCCCAACATTGCCTGGGAAGAGCCATTGCTCAGTAACAGAACACGTTTGAATGCAGAAAGTCTCCAATTCCTTGGTTGCATCTACAGGCCAGTTATAGAACCTAAGGCAGCAAAGGATGGGAAAGGCGTTAATGATCATGATTTAATTTCCTGAAGTGGGAATGTTTACTTATGTTAAATTACTGCGTACCTTTAACAAGGGTGCCCCCCCCTCGGACAGTAGCTCTCATGCGATTGGCTGACTATGAATCACATGAGAGGCATCCCATTTCTGTTGTGACTGTTATTCCAGTAAATGTTGTTTTTTAAACGCTTTCTGTTTCGTGTGGTGCATGAGAGAGGAGAATGGCTGCTGAGAGAGGCTTCTCAGGCTACTACTGGGGACAGTGTTGTGTCAGTGTGATCTGTCTGAAGTGAAACAGACATGTTCCGGCACTGCCGGAAAGCCCCATGGAAACTTCCACCAGCGAGGGACTGATGTGCTCTTAGGTGATTTCCTCTTGCCCTGATTCTATACCCCACTCTTCAGTGTTGGGGGATCCTTTGAAACCATGGGGATGTGGAGCTTTGCAGCTTCAAAAAGTCTTGTCAATGTGAGAGGCATTGGTATATTTAATTTCATTGTCTTTATCTTTCATCATTACTAACCTTTCCCGACTGTGATGTTTTATGTCAACATAGTATGCAGCTACACACTCTTCTTTTTACTACGCAAATGAGGCGTAGTCCTTTTCCACCTCTCCTCTATTCTATCTGTGATTGTTCTTGCTGCTTCATTGAACTTGTTTCACTTTATCTTTCTCTGCTTGCAAGTGACCAAAATGGTATACTGATCTGGAAATAATGCCTTGAATAACAGTTTTTTTTATACTTCCATCTTGCTACTGGAAATGCCACATGAGACATCCAAAATGTTCATCTAATTTATAGCTCCATTGCATTAGTGACTCAGGCAGCAAACCTGTGTTAAGAGGCTTGGAAGGAGGACACAAACACAATAGGACTTTTGAGTAAACAGAGACAGGATCGTAGACCAGAATGTCTAGAAATTTTCTACTTTTGCTTTGGTTTTTCAGTGCAATAATTCTATTTTTTCTGAAGTCCCCTTGTTATGAAATTCCCTCTCAATGGAGAAGACAGCATTATCCTTCACAGACAATGAAACCCTTTTTAATCATCCTTTAAAAAATTATCTTAGCCGGCAATGTTTTAGCTTACTCTACTTATTTTATCTGCTATTTTTTTGCCAGTAGCCCTGGAGTTATTATTATTTAATTTTTATACCGCCCTTCATCTGAAGATCACATGGTGGTTCACAGAGTCTAGCTAATTCAGGGCAGCACATAAATATTATAAATGCATTAAGCATACATTCTTAAAACTTTGCTGTATTCTTTCTGCTGCTACTCCATTGCTATCTATTTTCTTGGACACCACAGGAAGCTGTCTTGCAGGAAGCTGTCTTGCATGAAGTCAAATTACTGGTTCGTCTAGCTGAGTCTTTTCAACACTGACAGACACAGACATCATCATGGAACTGGGGACAGCACTGGGCTAAACCATAATGTAATTGGCTGCAGATCGCTTCCCTGTGCTGTTACAGCTACCACAAAGCTCTTAGTCTTCCAAGACTGTTCCCACCGCAGGGCGAATATATGTGGCACTGTTTGCATGGTTTATAAACTTGTATTATTATTATTATTATTATTATTATTATTATTATTAAAAGAAAATCACAGACAGGCATAAATCATTATATATAAGCAAACTACTGAGAAAGCAACCTCAGAAGTAGGCAGCAGAGGACAATGTGGTGGCATGCCACCGCTCAACTAGTGCTGCTTACCAGGAGGTACAAGGGGAAATGGTGAGGTCAGAGGGTGCAACCATACAGGTTGAACCAATACAGCAGGCATAGGCAAACTTGGCCTGCCAGATGTTTGGGGACTTCAACTCCCATCATCCCTTGCTAACAGGACCAGTGGTCAGGGATGATGGGAATTGTAGTCTCAAAACATCTGAAGGGACGGGTTTGCCTATGCCTGCGATACAGCATTGCTGCTGATGCATTTGCATCAAACCAACCTCATCGCCACACCACCTACTGCCAGTAACGAGCAATGATGCGGCCAACCGAAGGCCAGGTATGTAACAAAGCATACATTTAGTTACCAACTGTGTATTGCACACCTTCCTTCCTTCATTCTGGAAGTCTGGGGGGTTGGGGGAAGCTTAGGAGCTTGTTTTTTGGGGGGGATAACAAGAATGTTCTAAAACGATGAGTCGTTCAACGTAATCATTTAAGAATGAAACTAAATACAATTACTTTTATTTAACAAAACCGTAATTATTTAGAAAATATCCCAGTATTTGCAGCATATATCTACAAATTCAGTTGCTTGATCAGAACTAGGATCACAAATAGATCTTGTCACGCAAATGCAACATTAATTGGACAGGGAAAGATGAACAGAAAAAGAAGCGCCGCTGAGCATTTTGCTGTCTTGCACAAAGCTGCTTAACCTAACATGTCTATTTCAGTAGCAATTTTTAAATTTCACAACTGTAGAATTTATTAGACTCGTAAAACTACTTTGTTGACATTGTGTTGTTTAAAGTGTCATTAAAGAAGCTTTTATATTGAAGAAATCACCGCCGCCTCTTCTCCTACTTACAAAAAGAGGAGTTTGGGTTTTATTTTGTTTTGCATCCCCTAGCTTTAATTTTGTGAACTTAAAAGAAATATTTTAAAAGTTACCCAAATGTGAAATAAGATACTGCTTTTTTTCTGAGAACAAGAATATCTGTGAACTGAACTCCTGCAGTCAACTCCTATACATATTTTCATCCGAGTTCAAATTAAACTTGGTAGCTCTGGGACAATGCCCTTGAGAATGCCCCAAGCTGTACCTGATCCGCAGCCCTCTTTCCTTACCTATAAATTTGTACCCACTGCCAAATAAGGTTCTGGAGTCCTCACTGCAGTTCAGAACTGTATTACCTCTCGAGAGAGCTCTGCATGTCAGCTAACAAAATTTCCCATACGCTTCATCTGCAGATCCCAAACTGTGCGTCCCTGCCCATGCCAGCACATCCCCCTCCCTATTTTTGCTCAGCTGTCACACTTGCAGCATGGGGTATGCTAGAGGTCAGCACAGTACAGCAAGAAAATAAACACTGATTCCTATTCATACCTACTACCTGTTACATTTTAGATTGCGCAAATCTGCCCTCAACGATTCGGCTCATAGAGCAGGGCCAGGGAACCTGTGGCCTTCCAGATGCAACGCCCGCCACCCCTGGCCATCGGCGATGCTGGTTGGGGCTGAAGGGAGCTGGAATCAAACCACATCTGGCCTCAGTTTCCCCACCTTGTCCTAGAGGAAAGGTTGCTAAAAAGTGCTCTTGGCATACTGCTCAGATTCTTCTATAGAGGCCTGGGATGTTGACCAAGTTGCTGCCTTTGGAAAACAACTGCGATTTCATCAGTGCTGCTAACTGCAGCATTGTTACAGCAGTTAAGGCACTTTCTAGTGTGCATGAAGACACCGTATAACAATGCTAGTATTTATAAGAAAACTCACCTTCTATTTTATTTCTTCGCTTTGGTACTGGAAAATATACAAAGACCAATAATGCTAATCCTAAAAAAGACATGATCCAGCCAGAGTTAAGCACTTTTAAACCCTACTGATTTGAACACAGAACTTAAGCAATCGATGGGATTCTGAAGCAGCATGACTTTGGGTGGATCTTGTCCTGCATTTTTAGCAGAAGGAAAGGAAACTTGCCCAACTGCATTTCTAGAGAGTACGGCAATAAATTTCCAATACAAATGATCCAAGGCAACAGGTGTCAGAACTATGCATTTAAATTCATACATTTGTGAATGTTATTATTAGGCAGTTAAGAGCTTCATACATTAGCATCATACAGCATATTGCTAAACATCATTAATTAAGGTTAAAGTGGAAATCAACGTTATCAGATCACAGCAGCAAAAGAATGAAACTTTTATGCCATGTTATGCGTTCTGAAGCAGCAGTTTCAGCTTTAAAAGGGCGAAAAAAATATTGCTATAAATTATATCTATTCTCATAACTCTTTCAGGACTTCCATGAAGTTTCTGTGCATCACTTGACAATATATACCAACGCAACCTTGCATTTACACACAGTCCTCAGCAATATGCAATTAACCGTAGTTTTATGCAGTAGTGGATAAAGTGCAAAATATTTGGTATGAAGTCCTAGTGATTGTTGTATCTTGCTTCTACGGACACTGAGGAATTGAGACTGGATCTTCCGTTAATGGCAACAGTATTTGACGGAGGTGCAACCTGAGAAAGAAAATAAGGTAATCAGGTAGTTGGAAGACCTGATGCAAAATGGAAGTCACCCACCAGTTAATTTATAATTGCAACTGTTTCGAATGCTGTCACTGAGAGTAGACCTGCTGAAATAAACTGGGCCTATGCACCAATTAGAGTTCCTTAGGAAGCGCGGGATAAAATGCAGCTACATGAACAGATCTACTTACACCCTCCTCTCCAGAAAGGTCTGGTGCACCTTACACTAATTTAAGTGTCAAAATGCTGGGAAACTCAATTCACCATCTGGGTACATCAATAGACGTTACTCTGCCTTAGGTCCAATTGCCATATTACTAGGGATCTTCGTGGCACATCAGACATTTAAGAGAGGTGCATGGTTGTTCCCCAAAAATGCATGGCCTGCCTTTGTTGAGCTAGAGTGATAGCCACTGAAGAGCTACACCCCCGTGGCTCAGTTTCACAAAGCCTATGTAATATTGGTTATGTTTGTGTGGTAAGGATTCACATGGTAACCAGCCTAGGAAAGAGACTCAGACACTGAGCTTTCATATATATATGCCTGTCAGTGTTTTTAGCCAATGAGTAAAGCCAAAGCTGTGATTGTTAAGTGAGTTGTTTGGACACCAAGCAATAGGAATTTATTACTTGTTTCTCTTTTAATTCTTGCTCCAATTTGTGGTTTCATGTTCCCCACAAAGCTGATTACTTTAATGATGTCACCACACACTTGCCTCGCTCCTGTCTGCTAAAGCTCAACTGATTTTCAACATCACTAAGTAAGAGCTAGCTAGTTGAAACAGTCTGATCAAACATAGAGTTCAGTATGCACTCAACCGCATGAAAAATATATAAAACGCATGTTTCCAAACCACACGAGTGATTATTCATCTGGAGAACATTTATTTCTTGCCACATCACTAATTTTACTGTGCACTGTAGACTAGGGCTGGGTGGAAGGTTAATTTGGACCCGCTGACAGATCATTGGATGACGTGCAGTAGATTTGGCTCTGGCTAGTTAGAATTTACTCAGATGTAAATCTTTGTCACTGTATATGACAGCCATCCCAGTGCATGTTTCGTGGGGTGGGGTGGGGCACAGGGAACTGGGCTCTGCCCACTGAGCCACCATTTTGGGTCTGGCTTTGTTCTTCACCAAGCCACTGTTTTCCATATCAGCTCAAATTGGTTCTGGAATCTCCAGGTTCTAGTTTTTTAAAAACATAGTTCCAAGCAAGCCTGAAGTTTACAGATGCCTGCTGAAGACAATACAATGGGCCTATGCATTCATTTGATTATTAAACTGAAAGTAATGCCTTAAGATGTGTGAGCCCAAGGGAAACTAACAGGGAGAGTTCAGTCATATGATGGAAATATTCTGGAGAGAGAGAAATAGTTTCAAACCCCAACCTCATTTGACCCATTTGGTTAGCAATTACTGTAAGCTTTATTCAGCAGGAATAAAACTGCAGCACAAAAGACCACAGAGTTTGGCTCTGTACCCTAACGAGTTATTAAAGCAAGGGGGGGGGGGGAGAAGGCTTGGCTGAATGCAGTGGCAATTTTTGCCTTGTTTCTTGAATGCTTGGCGGATGCTGAGAGCACCTGACAGACCTTTTACCCAATTTAATAGCACAAAGCATTAGCCGAACTTTGCCATTTAAATAGGAGTTAAATGTCCTTTCACTTGTTCTTCACACACAAGTGAATGCAGTAACTTTGGGTCTGCTGACTTAAGTGTTTAATTCTTTCCCCGTGCAATACGCCTTGTCTTAAAAGTTGAAGCAACGTTTTACAGACACTGTCTGACTTCATCTTCACAAGAGGCTTAAAAATAAATTTGATACCACACTTTCCTCACCCCAGCTTCACTTCTTCATACTGTAAGATAGTGAGTTAGCACAGTCATTACCATGCTACTTTGAAAGAAAGAAAAGTTCTCTTAAACAGAATATAACTGAGGGAAACTTAAAACTCCTGGAAAAAAATGACATACTTGATTATGTCAATACTGTCTGCATTCTTTGGTCCTTGCTCTCCTTATGATGCTTCCTGGGAAGCGATTCATAAATTCATTAATTAAACAAATGTGGGATGGCATAGGAGGTGACAAGTGAGAGAGACAAAGTGGGATTAAATTTTGCATAGCACAGGAATAACAAAAGCAGAGAAGGAAGGAGGTACCTAACTATATATGCAGTTTGGGCTGGAGAGCTTTAAAAAGGCATCTCTCATGACCATATTCTAGTCATGGACATAATAGGATAATATCATTGACGGGGCACTGTCAGAGTATTAAAAAAATGTTCACCTTCTTGCCACAAACCAAACAAAGCACTCCTTTAAAAAAAAAAAAAGACCCCAGGATATTCCATTTCCAGCTCTTCTTTCCCCTAACTGATGAAATACCTTTCTGAAATCTGAGACAGGAAAGCAGAGCATTAGCAAGGAATTTTCAAATTCTGAAGACAGGTAGGAGAGGCAAGTTCCTTTTGACCTTCACCTTTAAAGCTTCTTCCTAACAGCTGTTTCAATGGAGGATGATTTGGCAGAGGGAATCACCCCATACACTTTATGCCAAGTGTATGTTTAAGGGAAAAGCTGTATACACTCTTTCCTTTACTCAAAGCCAGCAAGAACATTCTGCAACCAGTCCTTACATCTCCCCTATTGGCACTATTCAGAAATCACACCCGTGAGATTCCTTCAACGAGATTAATGCCAGCACCGATTGCTATGGTGATTTTGAAAGTAAGCACTGTAAATCCATTGTTACTTATTTTAATGATGAGAAGAAAAAGGAAAGGGGAGAGGAGAGGAGGAAAAAAAACCCAACCACCTCACCCTTCTCAATTTGGCAGCAGCTTCTCCCGAGCGGATTGCAGCCAGCAAGCTCTGGTGGATCTGTTCCGGGTCAGGGCGCTGGAGAGTCGCAGCAATCCCTCTCTGACAGACGGCAGTTGTTGGGTGGCCAGATAAAGAGGGCACCTGCCTATTTTGCTCATTGGTTGCACAATTATTTTTCTGTTGGGAGAAGAAGAAAGAAAACCATTGCCCCGAGTGAGATCACGCTACCTTAGATAGCATCACGCAATGCAATGCACACTTTTAGTGAACAACAGAACAGTTCTATTTTATTTTGCAAAATGCCAAGATACATGCATGTAAGAAAGCACCGCATGGAAGTTGAGGACAAATGTTATTGCTGGGTTTTACCTTGTCTGCAACATTCTGTTGCAGCTGTCCAGTTGGGCTCTGTAGAGGAGAATGGTTCTTTATCTCCGTGTTGGACACTGATAAGGAAAGGTCAAGGGACAATTGCTCTTTCAGTGGCCTGGGTGCACTGGCACATGTTTTGCTGAACGACTGCGACCTCCTAACTGCCGAAGATACAGCAAGAGCAAAAGGTGACGGCCTGGAGCTGGAATACGGTTGCGGCAAAACGAAAGTCCTCAGGGTTTTCAGATTTAATGGAGGAGGCTGGGAGCAGGGGGAATTCAGAGGTTTGGGCATTGTTACAGGAGGAGTGGTGACTTCTGTCTTTTCCTCGCTGTGTCCATTTTCAGTCTTTTCCTCTACTAATTGAGAAGGAACAGTAACTGTTCTAGGAAATGGAAAAGAAGTATGATCTGGCGAGGCCAACTTTTTTTCTGGCTCCGTACTCTTAGCTTCGTTTTGCGTAGGGCTACTAATGGAATTGCTTCTTGCAATTGCAGACGTTACATAATGAGAAGAAGCCCTCTTTTGCATCTGTAAATAGAAGTTGCTTGGTTTTGCTGTAGGACTTAAGATCCTTGGTTTTTCTTGCACCGGTGGGGGAGGACTTTTCTTTTCCGTGCTTAGCACAAATGGAGGTGCAACATGTTGCGGACCAGGTCTGTATTGCTCCACTTCCATCTTCCTGCCTTCGGCATTAGGGAGAGAAACTATGGCATTATCAACACTGTATGTTTTATGCAGTGAATCGTTCCCTAGCAACGTAACTTCATGTCTAAAAACAGGTCCTGTTGGGCTCAGGCTTTTGGAGTTATTAAGCATTTCTGTTTGAGTACCAAATTCCTGGGAATTCTCCTTGGGAGACATGTGCAAGTGGGCCGCTTCCCGATCCTCCGCAGTGTCGGACTCCCAATTCTTCACTATCTCCAGAGATTTTGGAGGCACTATTTTATAGGTAGTCATTCCAACTTTGGGTATGTAGTCTCTTGTAATCTCATTGGAAGGTTTAGGTTTAGGTTTAGAATCTTGCCAGTGAGGTGGGTGACCTTTTGGAGGAGAACTAGCAGGGCTTCTGATGGCTTTCTGTGGTAAAATGTGGCTATCCTTTTCAGTTGCGTTATATTGGTTGTCGTTAGAATTTGCTCTGTCATGTGCCGATTGTTCCCTCTGTTGGCTGAACTCTGTCATAGTTCCTACGGTCTCATGTACCCTGCTGAGGAACCCTGAGGGTTGGTTCGCCTGAGCTGATTTGACCAGGTGAGTTGAATCTTTGCGTGTGACCAGTTGGCAGCCTTGAGGACCAGTACTCTCCCTTAGTTCAGTCTGACCCAAATTACCGTCGGGTGGGGTTGCCTGAATTGCAACATCCTGAGTCTTTACTGTCTCCATACTGGACTGGTCCCATTTTTTATCTTGCACCCCTAGACATGCTTGAGGGCTGCATTCCTGATTTACAGCTATGTCATTTTGATATGCTTGGCAGTTCAATGATTCAAGCTTGTTACTTTCTCTCACATCAATATTACTTTCTTCTGTTGGAGGAAGAAATTTTGCGTCACTGTGACCTTTATAAAAAAAAAGGCAAACAAAAATTTGAAATTAGCATTAGGATTAAGTTGTTTGAATCATGAATCACTCTTTTTCATTCAAATTGGTATTAAAATGGAGCTAAACTTTCCCCGAGTACAGCTTTTTGGTACATAGCTTATGCAGTCTATAAGTCAAAACAAAATAAAAAATAAATAAAAAAATTCCTTCCAGTAGCACCTTAGAGACCAACTAAGTTTGTACTTAGTCTATAAGTATATGACAGACATGAGAGTTTTTTAAAATATTAAAAATATACGTATGCTTCATATTCAGGTTTCTCTGAGCAACTGCAAGGACCCATCAATACCACTTAGAAAAAAATTGTGGAAGACTCCTTCACATTCGCCATTCACACAATGGGCTGCATCCAATGTAACACTACATGAATGTTCCTTCAGTGCAAGGATTTCTGCCTCCCCTGGCATACCTCTGGGGTGAATTCCCATTGTGCAAGCAGAAATCTTTTGTGCTGATGGGACACTGTAGTTGGATACCGCCCAGTATGTTTGAACAGCCACCAACAACATTGCTAGGATTCCGCTGCAACTGAAAATACATCTTGCACAAAAAACAATATAAATTTACTCACCATTGCTTGCATTTGGCTGCAATGCTCCAAGTGGCTTAGCGCTGCCAAGTGTGATATTTGCAATGAACACTTGACTATGTTGAGCTCTGCAAAACATCACACCACAACAATAGATAAGACTGGCATCAGTAACGTATTGAGAAAAACACTCAAATTCTATTCAGGCATTCTTCTCATGTGATTACATCCTGGCCCCATCCCATGCATTACTGCCACTGCTTCTGTACACCCACCAGGTGTTAAGGACTCCGGACAAACCATGAGCCGAAACCAAGGTTTCCCATGGTTTACGGACTGTGGGTTGGTAGGGAAAGCTAAACCATGAACTGGAGTTTGGATGACACAACAAGCTAAACCATGGCTTAACTCAACAAAACAAACCATGAAGGAACATATTGAGTGCAATCTTTCCCCCCGGGAGCCTACACATTTGCTTGCTTGGGCTAAGCCATGGTTTGCCATAGCATTAAATGTAAACAAGGCCACTGAGTTTCCAAGTCTCAGTATAAACGTTCATGGGCTCGAGTCCACTTTCAGATGCATGAAGTGTTATTCTAAGTTGGCAGGTATTGATGATACACATAAGTAGCAAAGAAAAAGTAGTGAGATCAGAGGGAAATAAAATTGTGTGTGTGTGTGTATAGTTATAATTTGAATTATGTAAAATAATTTTAGTGACCATTCACAAAGCACTATTGATGATAAACAAAACATTATGGCACTGGCAAAGTTAATTATCACATGTAGCGAGTTAAAAAAAAACCCACTATCTTGATTGAGGCCAAAAGTGTGATGGACATGAAGAAGTTCAAGTCTATCAGTTCAAGTTATGCAGTGGTGTCACACTGGAGTCTTCTTTTGGAGTTATTTTGTTCGGCGCTAGAACAAGAGGGTGAACAACTTGTTTAATCATAAGTAACTCAAATAAGAAATACTGCTACGGAACTTTGCATAAACACTGGGTGCATTGCTTTGTACTTCAGAGCACCAATGCGCCACTTTTCTCAACCCCTTCTCATAGATAAAAGTATTGATGGAGAAAGATACCATAACAGTGGGCAGGGCACCCTTGCAATCACAAACATAGGCTCAGCGATCAATTGCTCTCCTTCTAGGATATAAAGGGGGCTCGCCACCATTTACAGAAAGAAGCCTGATGCACTCACTTCTCACGTGCAGTCTTATTTTCTACTTCTTCTTCATTTGAGTCTTGCAGAGTATCGTCACGCCCAGTGCTAGGATCTGAAGCCAATGAAGCAGGCTCGTTCTTCTGAACGTCCGGTGGAATTTCAGGAGTGCTGAAGGAGATGGGGGGCTCTGGTGTAGTGAGAGGAGCCCCTGCACTTTCTTCATGCATTTCTTCCTTCTCATCTATCTCCTCTAGACTATATTCGGAGCCTATGTCAGCTACGCCCCCAAGGAAAGCATAAAGAGCAATAATAAGCCAAGATAAATATATAACATTGCATTGTTAAAAACAAAACAAAAATACCATCCCAAATGGAATATCAAAGTATGCTTACTAAGGAGTTTGGGGGGTGTGGGGTGAGGGGGATGCTTGTCCCTGTGGCTCAAATAGTTTTAAATTCTGATAAATGTGAGTATAGATCAGCAGGGCAGGGTCGTAGGTTTTGCTCTTACGGAGGAAAAGTACAAGGATGTGTTTGGAGGCTCGTATGAGCAGAGAAAGACTGGCAACCACTTGACAACATTCCTACCATAATGTTTCCACATTCAGAAGATAATGAACTCATAGGAAGGTGACTTATATACCAGGAGTCAGTTTGTTGGCTTATCTAGCCCATTGATTCTCTACACTGACTGGCCGCAACGCTTCAGGGTTCAGGCAGAACTCTTTCCCAGCCCTACCTGGCAATGCTAGCGATGGTCCCTTCCGCAGGCAAAACATTACCTCTACCACTAAACTGCGGTGCCCCCCAACGCGTTAACAGTCCTCTTTGTATTGTTATTTAATATTTCAGATTTATTTAGATTCCGGGGGTGGGGGCTGCTTGCATGAATCTCTTACAGCAAAGCAACAACAAATCACGTGGCACCTTAAAGTCTTAACATAACTTATTATGGCATAGGTTACATAGACTATGAAAACTGCCTAACAGCCTGATCATAATTCTGGGGAGAAATCAGCTTCCTCTGAACCCCCTTAATAAACCAACAAGCTGAGCATAAAGGTGATCTGCTACGTTTTAAACATGGTAGTTGGAAAGCAGGGCAATTAACATGAATCTCTGAAATCATCAGTGAGAGAAGAGTTAAATGGAATTGTACCATTGGGGCCCATTGTCGTGGCCACCTAGCCATGACACTTGAAATGAAACTGAATGGGAAACCCTGGTGGAGCTGCAGTCTCAGAGCGCCACCCACAGGTTCCTCACCTGCTGCTCTAGAACCGGCTCCTCCAACCTGGTGTCCTCCAGATGTCGTCATATTACAACTCCCGCCATCCCTGACCGCTGAGGTTGCTGGGGGAATTGGGAATTCAAAACACCTGGAATGCACCAGGTTTCCTGAAGGCTTCCCCAGAAAAGATACCCAACTGCTTTCCCAACTGCATTATAATGATAACTTTTGCACAAGTAATCTAAATAAACCACTCCTAAAGGCAAAACATGGCAGCCACCTACATTTAAGAGACACTTCAGATTCATCGGGATTATCAGCATTAGCCAGATTAGTTTCATCTGGGATTTGCAGGGTATTGTTTTGGTCATGATTGGTTGGCTCCAAGCTGCACGAGGCATTTGTTGTTGACACTGTGGTCCCAGTTAGATCAATTACATTGCCTAAGAAGCAGGTTAGGAAACAATACAATGAATTAGCTCGCATTAATCTGATCACTAAACACAAGAAAATATGAGGAAGGGAAAGGAAGTAAATACAGCCCTAGCAAGTTAGTTACATTAAAGGAGCTTGCGTTACACCGTGTTAATAGGGCTGAAGCATTTAGTCGATTAATCAAATTGAAACAAGTTGATTGATTACAGATGTAATCAAGAGGTGTTTTTTAAAAAAAACAACAACCCAACAACAACACAATTCACTTTTAATACAAAAGAAACTAGAGGAAGTCAGCATCTTGAAAGAGGCAAAACCTCCATCCCTTTCGCATGGGCAGCAATGCCTTTTCCAAAATTGTGCCTGCTGCAAGAGGTGAACGAATCATCTAAACACAAAGAATCCTCTTTTCCTTCCATCTTTAAAAAAAATCTTTCATAGACAGATTCACATTTAATTTATTAATCGACTACAGTTTATTTAATTGCATGGCAGCCCTACAGATATTAGATTGTATGCATGTTTGAACTATATTTTGTTGTGACTATATTTTGATCTTACTACTCAGAATTACCACCAGCATGGAGCCTTCTTCCCTACTGCAGAATGAAATAACAGTATTAAATAGTAGTAGTAGTAGTAGTTGTTTTAAAAAACCCACTCAAACTGGATGCATTGCAGACACTAGGGACTCAGTTAAGACTGGTAAAGAAAAAGCGATTTTTATGCGTTGTATGTGCCACATAGGACATTGTGCCACCAAATGGTCAACGTGGAGTCCCGTTTTTCTCTACCTGTTTCCTCTGTTCAAATTAACAATGCTTTAAACTCAAGTTCAAACATGCATACAGTGTGTCTAGATCCAGCCCAAATGTGGCTGTAGGGGGAGCTACATGCAAAGCTGTTCTAAGTTACTTCTGTTAATGTTCGCAAAGAAATGATCCTTCAACAGACTGCTGAAGCAAAAACCATCATTAGCTGTTTTTCTTAACCCTCTTGGCGTCTCTTATAAACTGTATGTGTAGCAAGTAAATCCCAGCAGCAGCAATGGCGATGGGAATGGAATTCTGTGGCCATGCTAGTGGCTAGACTTATGCCTGTTTTTCACTAAATGCCACATGAAAAAAATTACCTGTTGGAGATGATGCTTCCGAGTAACTTCCTTTGATGGTGCCTTCTGCATGAATTGATTCTGCAGACTCCGATCCTGAAATGTTAATGCAGTTTAGAATACTAGAGGAAACATGTCCTATTCTAATGTACTTTAAATACAAACCTATAGACATAGACATGGTCTGAAATTTTTAGAGTGGGGGAAATAACCTGAAGAAAATTTTGTCAAAGCTGAACAGGCATTAAAAATGGTCAGTTTTCTATTTCTCTTGTGGGACATTCCTACTTTTCTTTCCTGAACACGTTATATGATGAGTCTCTTCTGACTCTCTATCTCTCTGTCTCGTGTGTGTGTGTATGTGTTTAACCTAGACGCCATTACTCCCCAACAGAGCAAAACCGCCTCAAGATTAAGCTGTGAATTCAGAAATAATATAACCTAACCTAATTTGTGTTGTAAAGATTACCTGTCTCAATGCTGTTGTCACTTTGGCCTTGCAATTTTCTGGGAGGTGGTGTTGGGGCTTTGCGCTTTGCTCGCCTCAGAGAAGAATTGACAGAAGATGTGCCACTGAGCTGAAGAGAACCTGTTCTCACTATTCCTATTCCTGAAAGTCCCTGGGGAATTGGGGGTGGACAGGAAAAACAAACAAACAAACAAGCGTCAACAATGCAGCAAACAGATTAGTAATTTGCAAAAGCAAAAATGTGAATGTAATGAACAATTCAGCAGCCCCATAACAGACACTTAACATTTCTCACAAGTGAATCAGAAATCCAGTTCAGACATAATGCTAAAAATTGGTGGCTGAACGATGGTTTAGCACAGCCTTCCCTAGCCAGTGGTCAGGGATTATGGGGAAAGCAGTCCAATATACCACGTGGTACTGTATTGGGGAAGGCAGCCTTAGCATTATGAGAGTGAGCTGTGGTGAGTCTTTAGGCAAATTTTTAATGTTTGATGTTTTATTGTCTTCTTAATATCCTGTTGGAAGCCGCCCAGAGTGGCTGAAGAAGAATAAGAGTTTGGATTTGATATCCGGCTTTATCACTACCCGAAGCAGTCTCAAAGTGGCTAACAATCTCCTTTCCCTTCCTCCCCCACAACAAACACTCTGTGAGGTGAGTGGGGCTGAGAGACTTCAAAGAAGTGTGACTAGCCCAAGGTCACCCAGCAGCTGCATGTGGAGGAGCAGGGAATCGAACCCGGTTCACCAGATTACGAGTCCACTGCTCTTAACCACTACACCACACTGGCTGGGGAGCCCCAGCCAGGTGGGTGGGGTATAAGTAATAAATTATTATTATTATTATATTATTATTATTATTATTATTAAATTGCTCCTTTAAAAAATGTTCTTTTCATGACTTAACTGGAGAGCTAACTTAGGAAGCAGAAAAAGAAAATGCCACAAAACCAGTAATCTCCTGTTGCAATACCAATGAGAGTTAGCAGTTTCCAGTGTGAAGCAGCAAGTTTCCTTATGAACCAAACACTCAGTTATCGGAGACTTACGGTAACTTCTCACAAACAACTTCTGCCTAGACAGAATTCTCCATCACTACCCACCATCCAAAAATTAATAAAAACAGTCCCTGCATATAGAAAACTCATGTCAGTGAGAAGTGTAGTTTTTCCTTTCTCTCTGAATTGCCTCTATGTGAGATAGGTAGATGGATTGATAAGATGAGCATTTAAACATGTAAACTCTCTTCCCCCCTGAAATATACTCGGAGTCGAGTGTCGATTTCATGCTCTTTATTCAGCTCATAGTAGCGAGGAATGTAAGTTTCCCCAGAACATCTGCTTTATATACATTATTTACACAATGGGCCCCACGTGATTGGCTAATTCCAGGATACTCCTGTAGGCCAATCCGGTTGCGGATTCACTTCCACCTGGAGCTGGATTGGGTGGCTCCTGCGGACCAATCAGACTGCTGCATTCTGGATCCTATTGTTCTAGGACCAATCAGACTGCTGTATTTTGGATCCTATTCAACTCAGTACATAACACCCCCCTTTTTCCAATGTGAAGAAGAAGAGTTCAGGCACAGTTACCCCCTCATTTGCTCTTTGTGAGAGCTGCGCCCATTTGTTACTCGGAAACAAGCACCAAGGCTTGCACTAAGATTCTTTGTGGCTCCAAAATTTAGAACAAACACTCAAAATGTCAGCAGCCCTGAATGTTACAAAGCAACTTTTATTTATTTTTATTTTCTGCTACTGCCCAGTCCAGTACGTTGGAGAAACTAAGAAGGTAACCGAAGTCTTATATTTTCCATTTAAAAATAGTTAAGACTGCAATAAATGACACAGTAGAGTCAGTGTTTGGTTTTGGCTGGGTTTTTTCCTTGCTCTTGTCTGATATTACCGTTCTGGCATGGATAAACAGCCGTACTTTTATCAGAATTGAGCAAATTGTTCAGTTTGGACAAGGACGCTTCAGTTATCTACTATAAAGGCAATGCAGCAAGAGACGTTTTGTTCGCTTTCTCCTATCTAACAAAAGATTGTTAGTGCGCTGTCAAAACTTTGTGAAAAGGCCTGATTCCAAACAACAGGGATGTAGGCAGGGCTATTGCCAGACTTCAGGAAGCCCTCAGCAAAATCCAGTCAAGGGGCTCCCCGAAAACCAATTCCCCTACCAGTCACTGGATTCCCCTGGATCCCTGTAGTGCTACCAGCCTCCTCTTTCCTCTTGATCACCCTTGTCCCAAGAAAGAGCCAAGGAAGAGCCAGCCACTCAGGTCTAAGTTGGTAAGGAAAATGCCTCTGCCACCACAATGGTTTGTTGCAACTACTAGAAATACTTCTTTATACTAGCTCTTTTTTTTTTTTAAATACTACATTCAAAAGGCCTTTCTAGCTGTCACAGCAGCATGGACATTTTCCAAATCACAATTCCTAGAATGCCTTCCTCAAAACCCACTTGAGGCAGCAGTTAGAGGAAGAAGAGGTAGCCAACTAAGGATGAGTTCGATTCCCGGGTTTGTTTTCGTACCAAAACTAAGAAATTCTATTGTGGCTGTGGCTGGAACTATATTCCGTGTTGAGTCTAATGAAAATGTGAAACAATGGGAAGTTTACCAATGTGCACAACAAACCAATAAATTACTGTGGGATTCTTTCTTTCTCAGGGCAAGCCTGCTTCCCCCGTCCTCTGACAGATACACTCAGAAGTGATTGTGCTGTCGATTTTGCCCCCCCCCCAATTCTTCATCATTTGTTCTTACATGTTCCAAGACGGGCAGGAAACCTCAGGCCCACTGGACGAATGTGGCCTTCCCAACCTCTCTATCTGACCCTCAGGCCTCACCCCTTCCCAGGTTACAGCCCTTCCCAGTCCTGCTCCTGAATTCCTCCTGTCTGCCTGGAATTTGTGTTCCAACTCTTTCTTGCCTGGAGGTGTGGGTTGGCGTTTAAAAGCTTCTGGCTTGTGTGTAGCTGGAATATTGTACAAAGGTAGAAGTCATTCAATTGCTTCACCAACTTTGCCTCTGGCTCTGACCATTACGGATGTTTGCCCCCCCCCCCCCGAAGGTTGTCCACAAAGGAATGTGGCTCCCAGGCAAAAAAAAAAAAAAAGGTTCCCCATCTGTGCCCTAAAATAACATCATTGATAGCGGATTAGAAAAAAAGAAAGAAAGGCTAGCAAGAAGTTTAAAAACCACGGCACAAGAAACACGAAACAGTAATTTACTGCTGCAATGAGATTTATGGGGAAACCTTTTAAGAAGCAGGAGGCTATTGGACTGGATCCTAACTTGCACTCATGGAGTGCAACTTTCCATGCTTCTGCTGTCTAATACAGTCGTACCTCAGAAGTAAAATGGCTTGCGAGTCGAATGTTTTGGCTCCGGAATGCCGCAAACCCGGAAGTGAGTGTTCTGGTTTCTGAACGTTCTTTGGAACTCAAATGTCCGTCGCAGCTTCCGATTGGCTCCAGGAGCTTCCTGCAGCTAATCGGAAGCCGCGCCTTGGTTTCCAGATGTTCTGGAAGTCGAACAGACTTCTGGAACCGATTCCGTTCGACTTCTGAGGTACGACTCTAAGCTATCTTCCAAGATGATGCCTCCCAAAAAACTAAAACTAAAATCGCATGTAACTCTGAAGAGAAACAAACCATGTCTGTTGGTTCACGTGCAATGCTAAGCCAGCTGCTCTATGGGTTTTTTCCCTGGTCTACAAAGTAGGGAGAAACATGGAAACTGCTCTAGCATGACTAATCTCAATAGGCTTCTATGCCCTGAATTTTTACTTTTGTTGCCGTTGGTGCTGAGTGTGTTTTTTTACTTGGGCCCAAATTTGCCAAACTTCAGACATTTACACACTGAAAAGAAGAGAAAAAAAGACCCCGTCTTCTTATTTTATATTTGGAGCTCATTATATTTGGACCAGTAACTTTCTCAGAATGAGGATCTTCTCACCAAGACACAAAATCCCAAACCTCTGTTGAACAGCACACTCTGGTGGCTACTACGTAACAGAAAATAAATTTCTGTGTTATTCTTGATTTGAGTAAAAACAATATTAACTGAAGGGCCTTGCATCCAATTCATCTCTTGGGCCTGTTCTGTTCTTCATCTTCCTAGCATGCTCATAGCCTAGCATATTAGAAACGATGGCTTTCATTCTCGATTCAAAGTCATGTCTGAAACACAAATATGCAGTGCTCCAATTTACACTGCCACATTTAGCTTTGAACTTTAATTGGAATTCACAACTGACAATCTGTGCTTTACCAAGATATTACCCACTGCATTAATTTCCCCCAAAACTGTGCTAGAATAAGTTCAGCACATATTGGGATTTATAGATAGATTTGACCTGGCACCCTGCTTCATAACTTCATTAAAATGCATTATTACACAAGCAGGCAATTTTATTAAGATAAAAACATGAGTTTTGAACATCCATGTTCTTTCAGCAAGTAAAATTTAAATTTCCTTAAGGCTCTAACTTGTTCATCATAACACAAAGATTTGAACTGTTAAGGAAACCTTTTCTCAGTAACAGATTTAACTGCATTTTTAAAATAAAGGGCTAAGAAAGGCAATTTGGTAGTGACATAAAATGTCAAATCCTTCTCCAGTTACTGAATATGTTAATGCAAATCATAATTTCCCCATATTTAATACAAGTTTAAAGACTATCAGTTCAGTAGAGAACGGAGGGTTCCAATTCCAATTTGTTATTAACATGTTTTAAAAGAAGCTTTTTTCCCTGAATTTTTTTTTTTATAAAAATAAATTAGAACGAGTGGCTGCACTTAAAAGCACTGATGCTTAAACTTGCTTCAAATTATCTCAATAGCAGGATTTAGTATTATTGAACAATGTCGGACTTCCAGCAAAAGATTAATTTTAATTTCCAAACTCAACTTTAAAAGGACCGCTTTGATAATAACTGACTAGCTTTTTCACTTAATGTAACATGCCCCTCCCTACGCATAGTGTAGACAGACATCCTACCTATTTCAATTCAACCTGTTCCAAAGCATGGCTGAGTTAGGTTTAATTTACACTTTCCCAATGCAGCAACTGCTTTCCCAAGCGATTTCTTGTCATAATGGCAAAGTGCTCAGCTGGTGGATAAAGGTAAAAGGTAAAGGACCCCTGGACGGTTGAGTCCAGTCAAAGGCAACTATGGGGTGCGGCGCTTATCTCGCTTTCAGGCTGAGGGAACCAGCGTTTGTCCACAGACAACTTTCCGGTTCATGTGGCCAGCATGACTAAACTACTTCTGGAGCAATGGAACACTGTGACGGAAACCAGAGTGCACAAAAATGCCGTTTACCCTCTCACCACAGGGGTACCTATTTATCTACTTGCACTGGTGTGCTTTCGAACTGCTAGGTTAGCAGGTGCTGGGACAGAGCAACGGGAGCTCACTCCGTCATGGGTATTCGAACCACCGACCTTCTGATCAGCAAGCCCAAGAGGCTGTGGTTTAGACCACAGCGCCACGAGCGTCCCTCTTTTTACATGTGATGTGGCATGGAATGTGACCACAAAGGGAACTGGTTTTGAGGCCACGGCGATTCCAGAGACCGCCTATAAATTAGGCCCAAAATTGTGGTCCCCTACAATTTATTCCTCCTGTCCACCTAGCAGTTCGAAAGCACACCAAAAAGTGCAAATAGATAAATAGGTACCGCTCCGGTGGGAAGATAATTGGCGTTTCTGTGCGCTGCTCTGGTTCGCCAGAAGTGGCTTAGTCATGCTGGCCACATGACCCGGAAGCTGTACGCCGGCTCCCTCGGCCAATAAAGCGAGATGAGTGCTGCAACCCCAGAGTCGTCTGCGACTGGACCTAAAGCAATAAATGTTCTTGCTTATTGGTTCCGTAGCTAAACAGAAGTTGCTCTGATATTATTCTCACAACGAAAATTTAAATGAAGGATGAGACTTTTAACAACCAACCTTATCAGTTTCATCCACACTGCTGGATTTCACCACACATGTCATGGGTGTGCCCTGGGTCTGTGCAAGATCCTGGGGCACACTTTGGGAAGCGGGCATTGGAGGCAAGGGCGCTCGTCGCTTCTTCGGCATTTCAGAGGGAAGGGTATTTGAGTCATACTGCTTGGAGATTGTATTAGCTCTCATGCCAAAGGTTGGTCTTGGCTTATTCATTAATGGAGTTGCAGGAGCGCTGGCAGTCTTTTGAGAAGGGGAAAAGAGGTCAACAATTAAAAAAATAATCTGAACAGATTTTAGCCAACGTACTTCTCTAAACCAGGGGTTCTCAACCTTCATTATAGGACTTAATTCAAATTCACCATTACCAGCACAGAAGTTGTTCCTCTGAGGGAAGATCCTAGGGTTACTACAGTAATCGGAGTACAGGTACCATTTGAATGGGGTTGTGTGTGTGTGTGTGTGTGTGTGTGTGTGTGTGTGTGTCTTGTCTGTCTGTGAGTTGTTGCCACAGTCATCAGCCGGCCTTGAGAATACAGTTTTCTTTATTCAGGGAGAATTTCAAGCCTCCACAACTGTAACCTAACAAGTATCTAAGGATGAAGCAGATCGAAGTGAGAATAGGGCCTTTAGGCCATGCAGGACGACAATATATTTAGGCTGTAATCCTAAGAACACTTATTCGGTAGTAAGTGCCATTTAAAACAATGGCACTTATTTCTGAGTGCGCATGCGTATGATTGTACTGTTCAATCATCTAAGGAAATACTTCCTGGAACCAAAAAACCTCATGAAATATATTGAGTGAAATACGATCAATCCGGAAAAAGAGGGCACACAGTTTCATGGCAGAAACTGAAAAAAAGTCATGGGGCAACAACACATTTTTATGGCCAGTCCAGATAAGAAGACAGAAAAGATGTTGGAATCTGCCTTCTCCTAGCAACTGTCTGGATCAAGAGTGAACTGTAGTGGATCCAATTGTAGCGGATTTCTACCACACATTAATATTTGTAACTTATGTTGTCTTACTTGTTCTCGTTTCTTCTTGCTTCTCTGAAAAAAGCTGAAGAATCCTTTATTTTCTTTTTCTTTCAAAATATCTGAATTTTGCGAGTTTTGGCAAGAGTCTAAAAATAAAATACTGTACATTACTTGATGCCATCATTTCTAGACTGTACTGTTTCTTTTCTTTCCTGCATCTCTATTTAGTTTACAAAATATTTCTTTCAAAAAGAACATAATTTATAGAATACTATGTTCTCTCTCCTTTACATGCTTCCCTTTCAATGATCGTAACTATTGGAAAACATTTCATTATGCAAGGTAAGGTAAAGGGACCCCTGACCGTTAGGTCCAGTCGCGGACGACTATGGGGTTGCGGCGCTCATCTCGCTTTATTGGCCGAGGGAGCCGGCGTACAGCTTCCAGGTCATGTGGCCAGCATAACTAAGCTGCTTCTGGCGAACCAGAGCAGCGCACAGAAACGCCGTTTACCTTCCCACTGGAGGTATTTATCTACTTGCACTTTGATGTGCTTTCGAACTGCTAGGTTGGCAGCAGCTGGGACCAAGCAACGGGAGCTCACCCTGTCACGGTGATTCGAACCGCCGACCTTTTGATCGGCAAGCCCTAGGCTCTGTGGTTTAACCCACAGCGCCACCCATGTCCCATTATGCAAGGTAAACAAAACAATACTTAAAATTGATCTTTTTTTTGTTTGCAATATTGTTTAGTTTGGAGTTTGCTTTTTTTATTAAAAAGAAAAGTTGCAAGTCACCTCAGGTGTCTGTGAGCAGGAAAGAAACCCATAAATATTTTAATAAACAAGGTAATTAGTAATCTAGTTGAGGAAAATTCCTTTTCCATCCAAATATGGTAGTGGATAAGCTTTTAAGTGTTTCCAAAAGTTTGTCACATGCATCTTTAGAGGTTTTACAGATAAATTCCACCTAATTGAAACAAATTGTTCAAGAAATACTATATAATGTTAACTTGCATAAGACAAGTCATGCTGTAATTCAAAGACAGCAAACCCACAGGCCAAATCTAGCCCATCTCAATCAAACTAGACTCCTTTCCTGGCCTCCAGAAACATTTGGGTGTCTCCTATTCCTCTGTAGCCATTGCTAAGTGGTCTTACTGGTCAGAAAATAGGAAAGAGTGCAATTTTCTGTTTCTTGAGAATGAAGACCTTTGCAATGCTGCCATTCACGACGAAAGAAATAACCCATTTTAATTCCCTTAAAAAAAACTAAACTCCTCTGGTGCTGTTCAGTGAGTATTCATGGGCTATTGTAAGTTAGGAGAACTTGCATTCCATAACAAAACCTGTGTTGTTTACTCTTCTAACAATAATTCAGACAATTCTCATTCATGTTAGAAGATACTTGTTTCTCCTGATACTTGTTTTTAACTGGGAATGCCTGTGTTTAAGAATGCTACATCATACACTCTGAGGTAAGTACAACTCACCTTGTAAAGATGAAAAGTTGAATTCAGCAGTCGGTGTGACTAGAGAGATGGAGAGGGGAGGAAGATGAAAACTTAATTATAGTGACAATGCTTCCCAAATAACTCCTTCATCAGTCTCAAGCAAAGGAACCAAAGGCAAGTTCTCAAAATGCAGAAGTGTGTGAAGTGATCCCCTTCTATCAAATTTCACCCGGAAAGAAAGAAAACATTGTAATTTAAGCAAGGACGGCCAACTGGGCAGAGAAGGCACCTGGTTCTACCCCCAGAGGCACCTCTAAATTTGGAAGTCTCTAATTTTGAAGTATTAAAAGCAAATGAAATTCACCAAATCTACCCATCTAAAAATAGTGGTATCCGTTGGCATAGGACCAGACCAAATTGTCAGACCCAAATGCTTCATAGGAAATAAATCATGAAACGAAGGGCTGATTAGCTGTAAACCTTTTAAGAATAAAAGCTAGAATTCTAAGTACAAAAGCAAGGAACATGCAGGTGATATTAAACACCATTTCAGATGCTGGCGTACTAAATTTGTAAATTTAATATTTGCTTGTTACTGTATAAAATGCCCCTCCTAAAAGTTTCTACCACGCACAAATCTCTTGCAGGATATAACAAAACCATGCTTTTGACAGCTGTTTTTTGCTGTTTCCTCCTCAGCTGTAAAAGTAATTAACAATTGTTATTAGTAAAACAAATGTTCATAGTTTTAAAAAATACAGTACCACTCAGTTCTAAGTATGTCAGTATTTGGAAGATGGAATTCGGAGGCAATTTTGTCATTATTTTTATTTCAAACATGGACTTAAAACTGAGACTAGAAAGTTATTTTTTTTTAAACTACACTGGTTTTATGAAGATAGCTACACCATATTAATATAAAATGGGCTTCTAACATTTGGTTTATTAACTTATTTTTTTAAAATCTTTTGCATTTTAAAAATTTTGAACAGCAGTATGTGACAATGGAATGAAGAGGGCAATCTATATAACTAAGATTATAATGAACACTTTGTTTTGGAAATGGATACATCATCTCTAACTGCTAACTTGTTCATGCTGCCTGAAGGTAAATTAATGTAAGCTCTTATTTCGGTGTGTATTTGGCTCCATCTAGAATTATCCAATAAACTAGTCTAGAACTCACACCATGATCAAAAGAACTTTAAAAGGACAAACTTAACAAGATAAATTAAACGTCTCCCTTGTCCAAGGGCAGTAAACAAAATGAAAATGGGTGCTTACCCCTCAAATTAATAGCTTCCATGATGAAAGGCTTCAGTAACTTCTGTTTGAATTTTATCTGTCAACCTATTTATCTGAACAACCCAAAATTGGTGCACCCCACTGCAGGACAAGTAGCAGTGGAGGCTTGTCCATTGGGGTGAATGCAACCCACCCATAGCCAGCCACTACCTCCCTGCCTTTTTAACAACCAATTTAGGATGTAACATTGGCTGTCAGTTTCCTTATTTTCAGCATAGCCCCTGTAGAAGTCAGTGAGTCTGGGGACAAAAGTGGAATTAGTTGGCTCTGCCTGTCATTGGCTCCGGTTCCGCGTAATGTCTCCCTGGCCTTCACCCTATAAACAGCAGTAGCAACTTTGGGTGGGCAATTCTGATTGAGAAAACAGTGTAAGGAGAAAAAATAAGAGTTGACAATCTCTTCCTCGGCCAGGTTGCTCCGACTGAGCCAATTCATCCTTGTGGCTGACATATTTTTAAATGAATAAAACAAGATACCAAGTCATCGGTTTCTCACATCGATGTAGACTGAATGAACAAGTTAGTGAGTGCATGTAGGTTGTACTGCTTCTGAAGATATTTGCAGCATTAACTTTCAGGAATAGCATTGGTAAAAGACCAGTTTATAAATCTTACCTCTGCTGACATCCATAGCATATAATTCTCTGAGCCCAAGCTCATTTAGGGATTTGGTCAAGTCAAGAGTTTCCTGAGATTGGTAAGTCTTCAGTAACAGAGTGTGTAAAGGGTCGAAGTCACATTTGCTGCAGATGATTTGCATGATATCTTGCAGTGGTGCATGAGGATTAACTCTGACAATAGTCTTCTGCGTCTTCTTGTAGTTTACAACGACTCTCACAGTTTGCTGAAACGGGGAATTTTTTAAAACCAATTTTCAAAATTATAGTCTTTTGCTTTCTGAAAGACACTCAATCCATCAAGTGCATTGAGTTCATTGCTACTAATAACTTTCGCAAAACATTTCGGGGGGGGGGGAGAGAATGCTACAGAATTCTAATTTTTACCCCATATTCTTCCGGCTCTTCTCAGTGTGAAATGAAGATTTGGCTTAGGCCACCCCCATTAAGATTCAAGACTTGGAAGAGGATATGAACTAGGCCTCCCCAAATTCAAATATCCCAAGGATTTGAACTCATGAACTGAATATGGCTCATGTGGTACAGTGGTACCTCGGGTTACAGACGCTTCAAGTTACAGACGCTTCAGGTTACAGACTCCGCTAACCCAGAAATAGTACCTCGGGTTAAGAACTTTGCTTCAGGGTGAGAACAGAAACCGCACGGCAGCAGCGGGAGGCCCCATTAGCTAAAGTGGTGCTTCAGGTTAAGAACGTTTTCAGGTTAAGAAAGGACCTCCGGAACGAATTAAGTTCTTAACCCGAGGTACCACTGTAGTGATGTCTTGCCCCTGGTTGTCAACACTTTCTCTGCTCTTCATGCTTCTTCATATAACTCACAGGGAATGAGAGACAGAACTGAGAATAAGAGAAAGGACTTTTCACACTTGCTTAAGGCAAAACCCATGCACACATCCCTCCTTAAAGCAGATCACAACAGGTAGAAGCCCATGGAATGAAAACCTATCTCCCTCCCTAGGCAACCAAGAACTAACCACTCAGCAATTCATCTCTGAGCCAAGAGCGGTCACAAGGTATGCACTACCAAAGACAATTATAGATTCATTTCCAATGAGTTTCATATGCAATTTTATGAACAAATTCTGAATGATGCTACCCCCTCCAAAAGCTTTGGAATTTAAATGAAAAGTATTTAGGAGGTGGAAAAAGTTTCTGTGAAATATCTCACCTCTGGGATGACAGGAGTAGGCTTCTTTTTATCCATCTGTTTTGGCTTTAAAATCACTTTGTCGACTTCAAGCATCCCAATGGGTGTATTTGGTTTGAATTTGATCAGCTTTTTCTCGACCGTCATCAGGTCTATGGTATGGCTGGCAGGATTCAAACGGTATTGTGCACAAAGGTATACCAGTAAGTCCATCATTGGTTTGCTGGAATAAAATGTTAATATGACTATAAATGGTTATAATATAATTTCCCAAAGGTAATTAAGAAAGACTTGGTTGTGGTAGAGGTCTGGCTCTTGAGGACACTCTTGCCTTGCTTGCAGACCCGAAGACAATTATGTACAGGCAGCTCCCCATTTGCATGGGGGATGCGATCCATGTCATTGCGGGTGTCAGCCCGCCCCACCCCCACCCTGCCCCCTTGCGGGCCAAAAGCGGTGCACGCGTCGGCGGGCACACATGCCTTCATGGTGTGCAAAATTATCATTCCCTGTACAGTACATTTCAGAAGATGTAGGCACTCTCAAGACTAATTTATTTCATTGGGATTCAGCTGCGTCGGTAAGGCAAAAACCACCTTCAGCACTGTCAAGAAATACTGTGGCACAGAGATATCTGAACACTTTCGTAAGATTAAAACCCTGCAGAATGTCTCAGCGACTGTAAAAAAACCCCAACAACATTCCTACTCGAGTTTAATCTACCGCACCGTAACATTCAGCATAGAAGCTTTAAAGTTGCTCTTGGGTCAACCCTGATAATGAATAACAGAGATTATGATGAAATAATTTTTCCACCTCCTAATTGGAACAGCTTACACAACGCCTCCCTGAATTATAAAAAAAGGCCGTGTTGAATGCAAGGCTCAACAAAACATTTCACCAAAAGACTACCAAACGGCCTAAGAACCAAGAGAGTAACTTAAAAAAGAAGAAAAAATATACCTTCCACACTGCTTCCTCCCCTGTTACTGGTTGCTGTAGTGGGAATAGCAGGTCCCTTGACTACATTTCTGAAGGTTTATGGAGATTGTGTCCCATTTGGCCTTGCATAGCAAGACAGTTCCACACTAGCCAATTGCAATTAACAGAACCGGTCTTCCTGAAATATTTTACTCAATCACTTACCGTAAACCTTATTTTTGTATGCAAGTATAAAGGAAAAGGTAAAGGGACCTCGGACCATTAGGTCCAGTCGCGAACGACTCTGGGGTGCGGCACTCATCTCACTTTATTGGCCGAGGCAGCCAGCGTACAGCTTCCAGGTCATGTGGCCAGCATGACTAAGCCGCTTCTGGCAAACCAGAGCAGCGCACGGAAACGCCGATTACCTTCCCACCGGAGTGGTACCTATTTATCTACTTGCACTTTGACATGCTTTCGAACTGCTAGGTTGACAGGAGCTGGGACCGAGCAATGGGAGCTCACCCCGTTGCGGGGATTTGAACCGCCGACCTTCTGATCTGCAAGCCCTAGGCTCTGTGGTTTAACCCACAGCGCCACCCGCGTATACAAAAGAGCAAAACGTAGTATAATTTGAAACGATTCCCTCCTAAAACAGCTTCAGGAAGGGTAGGGATACAGAGACACAGCCCATTAAATAGTTAAGCACTGACTGATGGTTACTTATTTAAAATGCTAGGACACATACCTAATTCCTGGTGGCTCATGAACAAGGACCACCCAGATATAACTAAAGGCTAGCAAATACACATGCAGCTTTTCTTTCCTGTTTTACAGTCTGGCTAGTGAAAACAAACTAGTACTTTTACTACCACAAACTCTGTATCAATTCTTGTAAGTCTTACCACGCTGAACTTAAATGACCACTTAGATGGGCTCCCAAATCACAATTCTTTTAAAAAGCTAAATTTGCAAAAAAAAAATACCCAAACAAAATAATTTTTGTTCTCCCAAAAAGCTATGGTCCAGATTATATTTTTATTTCAACTGCTTGAGTGGAATTTCATTTCAAGTAAACATTCAATTCAATCAAGTAATTGTTCCATCAGTCTAAAATTCAAACGTGAAAACATCAAAGTCACCAAATCCTGTGTTTTGGACCAACCCTTTTTCTATTTCAGCATCTATTCTGCAGTAAATATAAATTTTAAACTGTTAACTGAAAGCAATGTTCCACCTGAATTGTAGCAACCTGCCAATCACGTTTGCACATATTTTCAAGGGGGTTCCATTATTTCAAATTAGGCCACATTTTGGAAAATTACTTACTGGGTCCTATTCCTAAGTAAAATTCTGAGGAAGAAACACAGGCAGCCAAACCTAATTAAAGCAGCAACATCCGCAAATCCACTGGCCAGGGATATGTGACAAATAGAATACCTGGCACCACACAGATCATTACTGAAAGATCCAATTTCCACTAAAGTTTTGGAGCAGGTAAGAAACAGTGGGTTAAACCACTGTGCCGCTTGGGCTTGCCGATCGAAAGGTCGGCGGTTCGAATCCCTGTGACGGGGTGGGCTCCTGTTATTCGGTCCCAGCTCCTGCCAACCTAGCAGTTCGAAAGCACACAGTGCAAGTAGATAAATAGGTACCGCTCCGGCGGGAAGGTAAACGGCGTTTCTGTGCTCTGCTCTGGTTTCACCAGAAGCGGCTTAGTCTCACTGGCCACATGATCCAGAAAAACTGCGGACAAACGCCGGCTCCCTCGGCCTGTAAAGCGAGATAAGCACCACAACCCCAGAGTCGTTCGCGACTGGACTTAATTGTCAGGGGTCCCTTTACCTTTTAAGAAACAGCAAGAATGATTCTCACTATGCCTTCCTTTCTCCACACACTACACAAATGAGAGAATGCCCAGCCCACTTTCCAAGAGCTTTATTCAAGATGCTTTTCTTACGTAGCCGATAGCTTAAATAGGCATCATGTTTTACACAAATCTTCACAGGTTTTGCTGCAGATTTTAGGATCTGAAGAGTAATTTAGGGGCCCTTGAAGGGCCGCACTCCAAAAAGGAAATTCCATGGGCAGATTTATAGGCAAGAAAATGTTTCTTTCACTTTTGTTGCTTATTGTTAATTATTACTGAGAACTGCCTCCACTCTTTTTTTTTTTTTTGCTGTGCTTTCAATTTCTTCATTTTGGCCAATTTCCACACACTAGAAAGAAGTGTGCATAAGCCCCCAAATGCTGTTTTTTAAAGGCTCTGGGGACCTGTGCAAACTTTGCCCTAGCTCACAGGAACACACAGCTCAAGGAAGCTCTTGACAGAGACTTGGGAGCAACAGAGCTGTGTATCCATCTGAGCTAAAGCTTACGGCATGGGTAGGCAAACTAAGGCCTGGGGGCCAGATCCGGCCCAATCGTCTTCTAAATCCGGCCCACGGACAGTCCAGGAATCAGCGTGTTTTTACATGAGTAGAATGTGTCCTTTTATTTAAAATGCATCTCTAGGTTATTCGTGAGGCCTGTCTGGTGTTTTTACATGAGTAGAATGTGTGCTTTTATTTAAAATGCATCTCTGGGTTATTTGTGAGGCATAGGAATTCATTCATCCCCCCCAAAAAAATATAGTCCGGCCCCCCACAAGGTCTGAGCGACAGCGGACTGGCCCCCTGCTGAAAAAGTTTGCTGACCCCTGGGCTTAGGGCAAAGTTGCCTTACTCTCTGTAAGCCTTCTCTTTGGGCCTTGTGACTGTGCCTCAACCCCACACTCAGTTTTTCCTAGTCACATGGAAGGAAGGTATTACATTTTCACTCAATCCAGCCAGAGAGTGTTTCCTAGAGTTTTGCCAGACAAGCTTAGCTCCCCTTTGCTTTGGCATTTCCCTCAGCTGTGCCCCACTGGATAGCTGAAGGGCTTCACTATTCCCCGAAGTCTTAAAAATCTGTCTTTGGGGATCTTTGCAGAGCTCTGGCTGAACTGCAATTAAGTTATCTAGGACAAAAAACCCCGAAAGGAACAAGTTTCATTTAAACTAAAAAACAAAACAAAAAATGTACATCGGCGCAAGATAACAAAATCATGTGGGCACCAACAGCTTGTTGGGTTTTTGGATCACAACATAGACATTATTGGATTTACAGGTTCAACATCCAGGTTGAAATTAGTACATGCTAAAGCACTTCTGCTGCAAAAAAAAGCATGAATTCTTTCTGAAACGTACCTGCCATTAACAGTAGTAGACTTGATCACATCACCTGGGAGAACCACAGACAGCTCAATGTCTCTGTCGATTATATTTTCTTTTTGCTCCATGGTGAAGTTAGTTAGTTCTGAATCATCAAAAGAACAGTCAGTGATCCTTGTCTCAGATGGAGGACGAGGAGCTTTTGGCTTGGCTTTCCGTCTGAAATAGAACATAAATTTGATGCAATTAGGAAAAAGCGTATCAGCAGAACAGTACTGAACACTGCAAGGAAGTGGGTAAAGGCTTCAGTGCTGGAGTCCTGGATGCAAGTGAGCTGTGCAGTTCCTGAGTTGTCTGTTAAACCCGAGGGAAACTGAATTACCAGTACAGTGATCAAGCAATTCAAGGATTGTTATGCAAAGCACCCCAAGGTTTCCTGAACAACTATGCTGGAATTGTTCCTCCCCACCCCACCCCCCTCGCTATTAAGCTCTTTCCCCCTCCTGGTTCACACAATTGCCTTTTATTTGCAAAGCTGCACTTTAAGAAGTCAAGTTTATCTAAGAGTCCAGATCCTTACTTATTGTACTTGGGAATTCACATCTGAATGCACAGGACTGTGATAAGATTGGAACAGATATTGGTCCTTTAGAGTTTCGCCAGTCTGATTTTTTTTTTATTGGTTTTCCTTTTTTTTTATCTTACATACACCTCACCTCCACAAACATATTATTAACAGACATTTTTTCCATCTCAGAGCACGATAGAGATAATCATATACTTATACAGTATTCATATATTAACATATGCTCCTCTATACCACACACCTAACATTCATCGCATTTCATCATTATTATATTTCTTACATTTTTTTTCATATTCTTTGACTTCCCACTTTTGACGCCCCGCCTTTCCCCACTATTTTCTTTTTCTATATTGCATTGAACATTACCCTTTCTACTTTTGTTTGTTTACATTAATATTGCTTTTCTTTCTCGTTAACCTTTTCCTGTCTTACAATATCTTTTCTTGCAGGAGCTGATTACAAAGCATACTCCCTGTTCAGATCACATCTTTCTAATATATATTTTATGAAATTATCCCACACATTCGCCAGTCTGATTTTGGACATCCCTTTGCAAACTTCCCACTTTTTGGAAGCAAGGACAACTGTGATTGTGATGCTTGAGATTATCATATATATGAGACAGATATATTTAACCTTCTCCAAAGTGCATAATCAAACAATGCAGTATTTTTTAAATTTCTCTCTACTTTAATATTTGCTTTTCACAACATTTTACATGAAGATGGTAAGCTGAACATTACAGAAATATACTACAATCATATTTAAATCAGCTCTGCATCACGTATTTAAAAATGTACAGCATTGGACACAGACATTATAACATTTACTTCAACACACTGCCAGGTATCTTTAAGGTATGTTGAACTATAAAATCTGGTAAAGGAACATGGGCAATAAACAACTTAGTTTTGCTCAGGCTATACCCCTTCCATCTTGCAGTAAGCCATATTGGAACAGCTCTGCAAGGGCAATGATTTTGGGGGCAGGGGAGGGGAAAGGGACATGATGGTCGTAAGACACAACTTAGGGATAGTTAACACATGCATGTGCTCCATTCAGTATACAGTAATTTGATAACTTTCAGCTGAACATGTGCATTTACCAGCCTCAAAACACACATACACACACAGTACTAAACATTGGATCTGAGGCAATGCAAGATTATATTTGTGTCTGAACTGTGCAGTCTGCTTCATTTTCATGCAACCTCACTTAGCAGAACGTTAGAGCAAACAAAAGTTAAGTAAACACCTGTGGGAGGGGGGAATTGTTCTCAGAAAACACAACTATTAAGCAATTTAGCCTTGAAATTGAACAGCACGATGCACGTAGCAGGAATGACCAGGTATACGAATACAGCAGGAAATCATGTGTCATCTGTTTTGAAAAGTAAGACTGGGTTAAGGCTGCAATTCTGAGGCAGCTTGGAATGGGGGGGGGGAAGGTTCCAGAAGATAATTAAATTATCTATTCCTTTTTTTAAAATTACCCTTCTCCTCTCATTATTCCCAACCCCACATTGTAACCGCAAATAACTCCATGGGAGAAAATGATGATTGTCCCAGCCCATATCTGCATAGTATGTAAAAGGTAAAGGACCCCTGGACGGTTAAGTCCAGTCAAAAGTGACTATGGGTCTCGCTTTTCAGGCCAAGGGAGCCGACGTTTGTCCACAGACAGCTTTCTGGGTCACGTGGCCAGCATGGCTAAACCGTTCCACAGCACACAGAAATGCCATTTACCTTCTTGCCACAGCAATACCTATTTGTCTACTTGCACTGGTGTTATTTCGAACTGCTAGGTTGGCAGGAGCAGGGACAGAGCAACGGGAGCTCACCCCGTCATGCAGACTCAAACTGCCTACCTTCTGATCAGCAAGCCCGAGAGGCTCGGTGGTTTAGAATACAGTGCCACTCGATTAGTACAGTATTTTCCTGCGTATAAGACTACTTTTTAACCCAGGAAAATCTTCTCCAAAGCCGGGGGTTGTCTTATACGGCGGGTCATATTTCTTATACGGCGAGTATATCCCAAACTCTATATTTTAACTGGGAAAGTTGGGGGTCGTCTTATACGCCCAGTCGTCTTATATGCCGGATAATACGGTATGTACCCCTGTGTGCACAGAGCATTCCAGTACACTTATGGCAGCCTTACTACTTGATGCACTGGCCCCCGAAGTGACAGATTCACCAAAATTGGAATGAAAGGATGTCCTACTGGACGTCATGCCCATCAGTAAGTACTTCCAGTAAAGAACTACCGGTAAACTGGGTTCCAGAAGAGAATAAGGTTATTTCCATATATAAAGCCCAGGCTTCCACTCACTCCCACCCCCCACCCCACCCCCCAAAAATAACCTACTACTAGAATTTTCAAATTCATTGAAAGAAGGTGGCGGAACAGCAGGGAAAACAAGTACGCTGGTGCACATATTTTATAAGAGGGGTGGGGATCCAGTGGACCCCCCAGATGTTGATGGAGTTCCAAGGGCAGTATCCAACTAACACATCTCAACGCAAGGATTTCTACTTGAGCAACAGAATGTCCCTCCCTCTTTCCCCCCATCACCTCAAATTTGCTCCCGAAAGTTGGTGGAACCCCTAGAACAGATTTAGGGGGCACATGGGAGGGAGCACAGGGGGAGAAGTTCCACTGCACAAATGAAGCAAGTTACTCCAAGCTACTTTGGATACAATCCCAAGTACCTTCAGTCCCAGCCAGCATGGCCAATGGTCAAGGACGACCGACAGAATCTAGTAGCATCCAGAAAGCCACGGGTTAGCCTCCTCTGCTTTACAGAATGAAGATGTCAATGATATTTATCTTCCTTCTGGAACTGGGTGCGAGAAAGAGAGTGAACGGACAACTGGAAGAGAACAAGACTGCAATGGATGTGTGGTGTTTCTTCAGTCTGTGTTGTCCACCCCCATCCTAGAGGCTAATATGACAGTCAAAGAGTTGTGCCTCACACAGACTGCATAATTGACATGCAACACAAAGCTCATCTTGATTCAGGAAGCTCTGAAAAGAAAACTTTCAAACCACAGACAGAATACAGTACTGAGTTATGTGAAACTTCAGTGTTTATATTTAGAAACGTAATTCTAAAAGGAGTGTGGGAAAACAAGTGAATGGTGCATGGGAGAAGAAGAAAAAAACCAACCAACCAGGCAATTCATAGCATTCTGAAGATGGTTTTTCCAACTTCAGTCCTTAAGTTTATTTCTTAAATTTAAAAAATGCCAATTTGTGAAAATAATGAATCATTATCACACAACTGTCAACATGATATGTGCTCTGATTATCATCCACCTACATCTTGGCTGTGAGTCCTGGAAGACTTGCTCCCTGCCTTGCAGGCCTTTTCCCACCTGGCCTGGGAGGGCAGAACCCTGACTGACTCCAGCTACAAAAGCTGAGGCTGCTGAACAGACTCTTGGGTTGGGGTATTGCTAGGGATTTTTGTTGGGAGCGTGGTTATTGCTGGTTTTGATATTGATTTTTTTGTATCTTTATTTTAGATCTTATTATGATTTAATTTGGTTGTGTACTTTTTGATGCTTTATAATTTATTGTTTATGGCTACTTTTGCTGTGTTTGTAATCGCAAGGCGCTTTGAGCATGGTTTTAACTACGGAAAAGTAGCCTACAAAAGTAAAATTATGTATGTATGCCATCACAAAAGACAGTGAGTTTTTTGTGATCTTAACACTATAGCATGAGCTCCATTAGGAAAAGGCGCATAAGAGGCCCACTGGATCAGACCAAAGGTTCATCTAGTTCATCATCTTCTTTCCCACAATGGTTAGTCATTGGTTATTTTCAAAGCATTTACTGAATATTTGGAGGGAGGGATGCCACTTCTTTGTTCTTTCTCCAGACACTATTTTTAGAAAGGCAAAAATTATAAATATTTATGTAAAGTTCCCAGAGCCTTGAGGACAGAGAAGGGCATAAAGCTAAAAAAATAAATAAATGCATAATATTAAAGATGCACAACCACAGCCTGGAGTGCCTTTTGGGAATTTCTCTCTTTAGAACTTCAACGTAAACAATGTAAACAGCAGAACTATAGACTTATATGTGTATGCATGTATGTATGTATGTATGTATGTATGTATGTATGAACAGAGAATTTAGGAAAGATTGGGGAAGTTCTAATCCCTGAGATTAGACCTTTGCTTTAAAAGAAGAGTAAGGGGGGGGGGGTTGCCTTAAAAGGAAGTTGCAACTTTCCCCAACCTTGTAGAATGGGTGGATTGGGGTAAAGCCACAACACACTGGATGAAGGGACTGGAAAGTTTCCCACCACTACTGTTTCTCCCCATCCTCTCACATTCAGCCAAGCACTTTCCTCCCATCTCTGATACGGTGTGGGGGTGTTTCTGGTCACCCAATGAATTTCTGTGTGCGCAGGATCTGGTAAATGCTGCACGACAAATGGATACCGGTGGTCTAGGAATAGGAATAGGAAAGCAATCTCCTCCCCCTATTGATTACCGACATTAAAAAATCTGCAATTTCCTTTCCCGTGCCCTTGCTTTCTGCCAATTCCAACCTATTCTGTGCGATAAAATAAAACCTAATCTGAATATTTAAGGATTTCTAAAATAAAATGTAAAAATAGGTGCGCATGCACAAACACACCCACACCCCACTTTCTATGAAATTCGAATCTTTCGTATCAGAAGCACATTTCATAGTTCAACCATGCATTGTGTAAAGAAGTACTTCGTTTTTTTCTGTCCCGAATCTTCCAATGTTCAGCTTCATTGGATTGCTCCAGGTTCTAGTATTATGAGTAAGTAATAAAGTAAACCGCAGTAAAGGACTGTGTTATTCCTCTCTTATAAATGACTAACAAGTTCCATTGATTATGGGATAGTGTGTGCCCTTTTTATTTTTTTACTGGTACTTCCAGCCAAAGAAAAAAATTCTCTCTAATCCTGAAGGAACCCCTGGACTCTCCAGGAAGGTCGGTAAAAGAAGGTCTGAAACACTGGGAAGCCCCTGCCAGACAACAGAGAGCAAGATGAACCACTGGTCTAACTTTTCCTATGCAGCTATGCATCAAGTATTTCCCTTAAATAGCTTTTATACATTTGAAGGGGAAGAGTGATTGGCCCCGTAAAGCACGATATTTAAGCTGAAAATTAAACAGAATGCTGGAAAACCTTTTTTTGTACCACACTGAAAGCAGAAGCCAGCTCTCCCGGTTGCTCTCTGCCTTCTTTCCAAGCAATTGGCACTGACCCCTCTGTAGATCTGATAATATGACCTTTGGACAGCAGCAGTCCTGGAAACAGAAACGCTTTTCAGCTGGCTCCAAGTCCAAATGACATTTTCTTACTTCAAAAGGCGAAAAAAGCATACTTTGAGCAGCAGGTTAAAGCCAAATCTGTCACAGATATTCATGCTTTCAGCCAGGGTCGTTATGGCACCTAAGGAAAGTGTGTCAGACCCTGCAATAACTTGAAGAAAAAATCCACTGTGTAAGCCTTTGTTGCCCGATTCCATTGCTGAAGTGAGCTACTAACAGTGAGGCTCCGACTGTTAGCATCTCAACCATTTAATTAAAAGGCTCCTGCAGTTTTTAAAACACACTTGAACTTCTGCAGTGTTGCATGACTGCAGATCAATCAACATATATACCAACAGCAAACGCGTTCTCCAACTAGCTATCATTATGCAGCTAAAATAGCACCATCCACGCACAAGAGGGAGGTTATCAGCAGGTTTCTTGGAACCAAAGCATTTGCAGAAATAGAAAAACTTGGGGGGGGGGGGCTTAACGGGCAGGACCCCTGAAAGATAACCCAATGGGGATCCAGCAGACTCAGGAGGGAGGAATCATAGAATCACAGAATTGTTGAGCTGGAAGGGACCTTGAGGGTCATCTAGTCCAACTCCCTGCAATGCAGGAATCTCATCTAAAGCATCCATGGAATGGAATAGCCTCGAAAAGGGCATAGATAACTGGCAGGCAGGCAGGCACTCTGAACAGGAGCATTTTCGTGCTGCAACATTTTCTTGCAAGCCCCACATGTAGCCCAGCAAAGAAAAAAAGGCAGTGTCAATCCCAGGAGAGAACTAAGAAAACACTGGGTTAAATAAATCCTGCCTGTGGCAGTCCCAATCTGGATTGACCCCACAGCCCAGCAGTTGCCAGGGGTGTTATATATAGATATGAGAAGGGGGATCCCAATCATAGCATTCAAAATTATATCTACTGGCATCAATTCTAGTTTGACCCTAAATGTACCTTTCACTAAGGAAAACAAGGAATGAAATTAGACTGCCACCAGAAAAGCAAGGAAAGGAAAAGAAACAAGCTAAAAGGCAGTAGGAATTTCTTTTCTATACAAAATACTTTTAATCTTTTAAATCAGTTTGTTAGATCTTGCTTTGTTGAATCAGCAGCATTATCCAAATAAGTACAGACGGATTTATTTGGTGTAAACAGGAGTTCAGAATTACAAGGTTCTCTTTCTTGCACTTTCAAGATAAAGCAGAAATACACATGGCAACAATTAAAAAAGTCTTGATTCCATGCATAAATTTCTGTTTTATTAATATTACGGGATAATAGTGAAAAAATAATGAGTGTCGTTTGAAGGGAATTGCATGCCAGCAATATGGGAAGCTTTGCAATTTGAACGACTGCCTGGCCCCTTTGCAGTCAGCTGAGTAAACTGGAAAGATTATGGAATCAGCTGAGGTGTAAGACTGAAGACAAATGGGGGGGGGGATCAGAGACAGACCAATGTACACCCTCACAAGCAACGCATCCAGGTAGCGATACATTTGGGAATGTCTGTGCTATTTTAGCTCTTCTGCTTCCTGCACGGCAGACATGCTGGCTGCTTCAGGAAACAACCCGACAAGGCAAACAGGAAGTGAGTGGCACCAGCACCAGTGTGGGATGAACAAGTCATCTGCCTGCCATCTGCAATATTATACTTACTCTGAGTGAGACAGCACTTGGCAGAGAATGCAGGAAACTTGCCTTCCAAAAGTTTATGAACGAAGACAATTGGCGTGCATGCTCAGTTTCAACTGCAGGAGGGTTCGAGAGAAGAAAACCGGCAATGTTTATATTTGATGGTGTTTCAAAGACCCAGTTTATTTAGCAATATCCTTTGAAATACACCAGCAGCGTTCTACTGAAATTTAATGTGTGGTGCACAGTAGTTCTGTGCTTGCACAGAAGCTTGCAGTAGATTTAAGCTGTGCTGTGGCCTTAAAGAGACAAAAGGAACATATTCTGGCGAGGTGGGGAGATGATAAATTATTTATATAACCTGCAATGCCAGGGGCATGGATTCAGGAAAAGTTACGCACTTTTAAACCCCATTTATTTCAGCACATATGTGGGTTTTTCCTGTTAAAATCAATAGTAATCCAGGGTACTCAACTTTTACTAGATTGTGCCCAAGACTTCTACCACAGCCTGAAATTTTTAGTGCACATATTTTATTTCAAGGATTTACCAGTACATCCTACACTTCAATAAATGCAGAGTACAATGTAAAATACAATGAAAATGAGAATATTAAAATTACACAGTTTAGAAGAGCAGCACAACAGCAGGACAAATATATATTTAAAAGCCCAGATCAGATTAAAATGTCTGGAATTTGTTTTAAAAGGTTCTTGCCTGACAATTAAAATAGGCACCTGGTGAAATTTCCTAAAGAAATTTCCACAAGAAAGAAAGAAAGAACCACAAGAAAGAAGTTCCTTCCCGAAGTGTGCCTGCACACGAAAGCTCATACCAATAAAGAAGAAGAAGAAGAGTTTGGATTTGATATCCCACTTTATCACTACCCGAAGGAGTCTCAAAGCGGCTAACATTCTCCTTTCCCTTCCTCTCCCCCAACAAACACTCTGTGAGGTGAGTGGGGCTGAGAGACTTCAGAGAAGTGTGACTAGCCCAAGGTCACCCAGCAGCTGCATGTGGAGGAGCGGAGACGCGAACCCAGTTCCCCAGATTAGAGTCTACCACTCTTAACCACTACACCACACTGGCTCTCATAACAAACTTAGTTGGTCTCTAAGGTGCTACTGGAAGGAATTTTTTTATTTTGTTTCGACTACAGCAGACCAAACGGCTACCTACCTGTAACTAGAACTTCCCCAAGTAGTCAGACATCAAACCAACCGTTGACAGGGTACCAATAGAAAGGCTTCCACTGTAGATCTTAAACTTATAAAGGCACGTAGGAGGCATTTCCTCCCCAATGCTGATAAGTCTAGCTATGGGCATCATAATCTATGGCACGGTATCCTCTGTCATTCATTTAAACCAAAACTTCCAAATGCAAAACCATTTTGCAGATACCTTCAGATAACATTGCTTTAAAAGACACTATCTCGCTAAGCACTGCTGCAGGAAATAGTCGATTTTGCACATGTCTAAACGAAGTTACTTTATCAAAGATTTCAATCTATTTTAGAAAGCAAGCAACCGGCCACTCAATTTGTACCATATAGAATGATGGTACAGCTGCTAACATCCATTTCTAACTCAAGTCACGGGAGGGGGTGGGGTCCATTTTACAAACTACATGCCACAAAATCTGACCAACCATTAAAATTAACCGGAAGAGAATCCTTTGCATGCCTATGTGGGGGGTAAGACTTTCTTGGGCTGTTTGTGTGTTCCTTGGACAGAGACAGATAGGAAGGTAGCAAATATACCAGGTAGCAGGTGAAGAAAGAGATGCTATCCAGGGAGGGTTGCCATCCATCCCTAGAAAAACATGATTGTCCTTTTTTTTTTGGGAAAACAGTGTCCCCTTGTCCTGTATGGACTTCAAATGGGATGCCTTTTTCACGTATTCAAGCTCCTCTTCTTCAAAACTGCACGGGAGACGGTGGGTTCGGTGGGAGGAGAGCCGAGAGTGAGAGCAAGAGTTATCGTGGGACGTGGGCAGAGGTTGGGGTGGGGCCAACTGCGGTTGCGAAGTGTCAAGAGAAAGTTTTTTTTTTACAAGTTTTATGCCAATCATGTTGAAAAAGCCTCCTCTAGGTGGCTTTTATAATTTTGCAGAGTAGCAAAGTATAAACTATGCACCTGTTTCCGTCACAAACCAAGGTGTGTGCATAATACAAATCAAACGGAGCACTCGTCTCTGCAGATGTGGGAAATGAGTTCCCTTTCCTCAGGCTCCCTAAGCAGTAAAAGTTATTACATCCCAGAAGCTGCCACTGTGTTAACTACAGTGGTACCTCGGGTTAAGTACGCTTCAGGTTAAGAACTCCGCTAAGAACAGAAATCGTGCTCTGGCGGTGCAGCGGCAGCAGGAGGTCCCATTAGCTAAAGTGGTGCTTCAGGTTAAGTACGCTTCTGGTTAAGAACAGACCTCCGGAACGAATTAAGTACTTAACCCGAGGTACCACTGTACTACCTAGCAGGGCAAGCACCCTTTGATCTTATCCAACACATCCCTGACAAACAGCAAACAATACTCTGACCTTGCAACAAATTACTAGAGAAGCATTACCTACCTTAGCAATAAAATAATCTATACTATATGTGCAATGTTACAATCCTTAAAAATCTGATTCTTGAGGTGAAGATTTCAAACTATGTTCCAAAGAAACTTATCAGGGGTTCCCCAGTTACTAATACCTGTTTTATTAGATGACTAATAATGGCCAAAAAATGCCCTTCAAATGAGAGCTCACTCACCAATGCTAATTTTTGTAAGCAACGTACTGTAGGGTACGGTCTAATTTAGCCTCGGCTGATGGTAAGACCCTCATAGGCTTTGATGCATTTACAGTAAGTGGTTCATACATACTAGAATTTAAATAAATAAGCCTCCTGGATTTCAAACCTGTTAATTATATGTGCTTCTCTTTATGTAGCAATTGCACTGTTCTCTTTGTTTTCATGGCAAGGTTAGTGTGTGTTTGGGGTTATTATTGTTGTATTAATTACATCATATCTACACCTAGCTGGGCAGACATGTCTCTTATATGATAATAAATGATGTGTTTTGATAGGATCAGAAAAAGCAGGCGAGCAGTAATGGTCTCAGTGGCGAAATCAGAAGAGTAACCAAATGTTGAGAAGACATCTCTGCTAGTAATGAATAAGGAATTGCGTGCGCACATTGTTGTATTTTGTTTTTGTTTTTTGGCAGTCCAAGCCAAAATCATGTGACTAATCACTGATTAACATATTGCCCAGCCAAAGGAATGTACAGCACAGCCAATGAAAGTACTGTGGCATGATTTTTACAGACACAGGTTTTCTCTTGCATTTACACCCATGTCTTTTCAGCTATGTGGCCATTTAGAGATGTGATTCATTGTGTTCCTTCTCACCTGAGGAAGATAACAAAGGTGAACTAGGAATCTGTGTTGCAATTTGATGGCCACAGATTTCAACCAGAACTTGATTACCTTCTTCATCTCTACCTCTCCTACCTGTTTTAACACAATAAATGGCAATCCAAGCAAGGGAAATGGGCCAGTGCGTTGGACAGAGGTAGCAGGAAAAGTGGTTTCAGGATTACCACTGGTTCCACATGTAAGGTAAAGGTAAAAGACCCCTGGACGGTTAAGTCCAGTCAAAGGCGACTATGCGGTGAGGCGCTCATCTCACTTTTCAGGCCGAGGGAGCCGGCGTTTGCCCACTGACAGCTTTTCAGGTCATGTGGCCAGCATGACTAAACCGCTCCTGGTGCACAGAGGACTGTGACAAGTTCCAGAGTGCATGCAAACGCCATTTACCTTCCCACCGCAGAGGTACCTATTTATCTACTTGCACTGGTATGCTTTCAAACTGCTAGGTTGGCAGAAGCTGGGACAGAGCGACGCAAGCTCACCCCGTTGCGTGGATTCGAACTGCCGACCTTCGGCAAGCCCAAGAGGCTCAGTGGTTTAGACCACAGTGCCACCCGCGTCCAATTTGGTTCTGCATGTACCCATAAATGCCAATGCATCTGTGGTGGCTTTGCTGCTCAGTTTATACATTACAGCAGCGGCAGAGTAAACACTTTTTGTGGCTTTATCCCATGGTGCTGATGTAATGTTTAAGGGCCAAGGAAACAGAACCACCTGGAGGGAAAACCATTGTACAGGAAGGCCCATAATGATTTGCCTGGCCTGCATGGGGTTGTGCCTTTAAAACTTTGCGGCAGGACAGTAAAGCCATGGAAAACCAGCTTCCAGACCACTGCTGTAACATATAACCATCACATTTACAAAACTGACAGAAGACTGGCAGAGAGAACGACTTTGCTTACAGCAGTTGGTTAAATATATGTGTGTGTGTGTGTGTGTGTGTGTGTGTGTGTGTGTGTGTGTATGTGCCTGAAGTTGCTCCCCACTGTATGTGCCTGAAGTTGCTCCCCACAAACATGCCATTTGGATTTATTTGCATGAGCAGAACCTGAAATTACGCACACCACAGCAAATACCTTTTAATGTGTTCTGAGTGATTGTGTGCAAAATGTGACTTTCAAATTTTTGGCTTTTAAATTTTTCTGGTGGGGAGACGAACAAAACATGTCCATTTACGAAGATACATTGCTTTGGTGAAAGGAAGCGGAACGCGATGCCTAAAATACAAGAACTAAGCCCCGTTTTGCAGCCATTTTATACCTCCTGTATCTTCACAAAAGTCGTGTGAGATAGGTTCTGCTGATACCTGATGTCTGGCCCAAGTTGGGAAGTGAAAAACCATAAATTAAGTGAGTTTAAAATGTGAGGCTGTACATGTTGAGGTGATGCTGAACTTAGTGCGGACACCTGATCAGCTGAGCTCTCAGCAGCCCTGAACTCCTGAGCTCAAGCGATCTGCCAGCCTCAGCTTCCAAGAGTAGCTGGATTGCAGGAATAAGCCACTGCTTCTTTTGGAGATATCGAAACTGAGACTCACAGCTGCAGCTTTGAAATAAACATTTTCTTTTCTTTTTTTACTTCTCCACCCACTGCCCCTTGTCATTTGGCTAAGAGGGACAGCGTTTTGGACTTTTGTTCCAGTAACCGGGAGGGAGTGGGGAGAGAAAGAGACAGAGAGAGAACTCTACATGATGGCGAACTAGTGCTTGCGATAAACAAACAAACAAAAAAGGAGCTAAATGTAAGAATCAAGGCATGGAGCGTTTGCTTTCCTGGCTTTGTGTGTGTGTTTAATTTCACATGTCTCGCAACCACCTGCTGCCGCAATTCATCATAATTATTATATTGCTTTAAGAGTTATTCGGGATTATCTTTGGTCTGTAGACACCACTAGGAATGCAACACAATACAGTGCCCATCTCTGTTGAAATTATTGCTCAATGTGTTAGAAAGAATGCTAGCAACACTGCCTTTGCTCCACAACAGCCCTGTCACTAGCAGGCCAGCAGCTTGCAAGAAAGAGCTGGTTTGCCCAAGATGTGCACAACTGTACTTACTACGTGGCTACAAACCAGACAATGGAGAAAGGGGAATGCTAAGCTTCTCCACCTGAAGTGATCCAACTCTCCCAAACATCTACCAGTCTCCTGGCATCCTTGCCGGCCTGACACACAGAAGACAGGTTCCTTGCAGGATAGTGATTCTGTGACAGGCAACACATTCCAGAGTACAAGGCTGTATAATGTGACTCTTGGTGACTAAAGGAGGCCAGCATCCCATGCATCTTTGGCAAATATGTGTGTTTTGGGGTGTATGTGTGTGTGTGTAATGCCTCCACTAAGAATGAGGAAAAGGACACCCCTTTTGGAGAAAATCTGATACGCTCTCTACTTTCTACTTTTAGAAAGTAGAATCGGAAGGAGTCACAAGGGTTGTCTAGTCCAACTCCCGGTAATGCAGGAATCTTTTGCCCAACGTGGGGCTGGAACCCACAACCCTGAAATCAAAGAGTCTCATGCTCTACCAACCAAGATATCATGTTCTCACTGAAGTGGTAAAGCTGTGTCTGGACAGCACCATTTTAGTCATGGTCTCGCATGAGTAAATGTTCCTTTGTGTGAAAAGAAAAAGAAAGCCCTTATTGCCTATAATCCTCAACAAGGCTATTATTGCAAAGATAAGTAAATATGTTGTAAAGTGCAAGTATCCTCGTCCAGTACAGCCCCACCAACAGTTCTGCTACATCTTTTCCAGAAATACTTTGTGAATTGCTGGCTTATAAATGAAATATTATTGGGTGCCAAGAGGTCTAACAATCACGAGTCGGGGGTCAAATTGTGCCTCGGGAAGCCAGCTATTAACAGGGGGCCTCTGAGAACATGCTCAGTAGGAATTTTCAGCACTCATACATACTAAGGTCCTTTCTCTTCATTCTCACCCATCCCAGAAAAAAAGCCTTTAGTCTTCTCAGCAACCTCGATTATTTTGTATGGAATAATAAGGGAAGGGTCACATTTTGTTGTTGCTAAAACAGCTGAGAGTCAAAAATCCCTACCCAAACTACTAAATTCCAGTGGAAGATTCCAATCAACCTTCAGCTTGCCCTCATATAATAACGCATGTTGCCTAATAATAATTTCTGAAATGTAGCAGAAAGTTATTTTTACCCCACATATGTTCTATAGACTCTCTAAAACTATGATGTTACTAGGAAGGAAGGCATATATCAAGTTGCACACACCCTTTTCTTGGCCATACCTTATTGCTACTATAAATTGGGTCAGATCATAGTTTTTAGCCAATATTAGCTATTGATTGTTCTGTATTGATTGCAACAGGCTCAATAATAAAGGAAGAACCACTGTAATATCTCGGAAAATAAGCAAATATTAAAATCCTGAGACTGACTTAAGAAATTCCAGTATGCTCCCTGAAAGCTTTTGCTAATGGATTTTTATTCATACATTAAAAAACAAACAAACACATGTTAATCTAGCAAAGGTCACAAGCAAAATCAGTATTTAGGTTGAAGAAGCTCAAAAGAACACACTTACAGCCTATTCCTATGCATTTTTCATTCAAAATTTAAATCTCCGAGAGAGTTACTTCTAGGGACATATGTGCAGGGCTGCAATATTAATGCCACAAACCTATGCAAAATTTGCGCAGTATTTTTCTGCTCTGTTACAGGTCTCAAGGGCAGAAAGTGCTGATCTATCTTCCAAACCCTTACATATTTACTCTTCTACTTGTAAGAATTTTAAAGTTTGAAAATACAGAAACTGCATTAAGCAGCCAATGGTAAAAAGCACCCCCCCCACAAACACACACTCCCGCCCTCAGACCCCTCTATACTCTTAATGTCTCTAGCTGAATGCCGCAAGTAAGCCACATAACTAGACTTACCTCAGGTATTTTTCCAACAGTAGGTGCCTTACCAGCAGCTGTTCTGGTGTATGGCTCTAAAGTCAGCTCCAAGCATGGAATACAAAGAGCACTTTTACTCTCCTCTTAGTACATGGAAGGGGTGGGAGGGAAAACACGGTTCAAAGTCCTATTTAAACAGAACATTACAAGCCGCTTCCTAAGTTGCCGGTAGCTCTTATCCCAGTTCTTCTCCCCATGTTTACAGCTACGCCTGTGGAACAACCCATGGAAATGCCTCAGAGAAGGACACAATCACCTTCCAAATTCTGTTTTCTCTTCCTTTCTGGAGAACAGAAAGAATGCTTCCCCAATAACAGAAATTGTGCGTGGAAGTTGCCAGCATTTATTCCCTGCCTCTAAAGGAGGCATGAATAAACCACGCCCACTTGCTTCTAAAATTCCTGTAGAAAAAGAGGAAGGCAAAAAGAGGGGGAGAGTTCATTCAATTCGACAAGCCAGCACCTTTGAAGCAGCTGAAAGCTATGCAAGGGTGTTGGAAAGCCTATCCCCATCAGAGTAGGCTCACCTGTTTCTAAACTTAGTCTCCAGGCAAGGAAGGTGATAGATTAAATAGTGTGTGCTGCATCTGAAGACATTTAATGGCAAGCTACTATAAAAAGGGTTGGTTTATTATCCTGTGTCTCATTCATTTTCAATCAAAATGGAAATATCTTAGGTGATTTTGGAATTGTGCCCTATTCTGTTTGGGGTTTTCTTTTTAGTTCTGGAGATTTCAGTATGTTTATTTGTCGGTTTAAAGTTGTGTTTATTGTTATGTGAATAGTTTATTCACACTTTAGTACACCGATATGAGAACTTTTGAAGTAAAGTTAAGCATAAAACAAACAAACGTTTTAATAAGCCATCTAAAACACAAAGGGGGGGGGACATATGCTCAAACGTTGCAGAACATTTTACAGAAGAGGAATATGAAGTGGAGCGATTGTTTATTCCTATCAAATACTAATTGCTAAGTCAACTAGCATTCAAGGTGATATGCAGAGGATACACCAAAAATATAAAATTGTGAGTTAAAACCCACAATAAAATATATACAAAATGTAAGTCTAAGGCAGATTTGAAGTTCAAAATTACAATGATTAGAAGTGGGAATCCCCAATAAAATATTACTGCATCCCAACCCCAAACCGAAGTATTTCTGCTCAGGACTCCGTCTACCAGGAAATGAAAGTTTTATAATACTATTTAGGGCTTGTGGGGTAGGGGAAGTTTCAGCAGAGAAAGGGGAAACAGTCTCCTTTTCTGGTTCCCTAAAATGTTCCTGCATTGTACTATACAGTGCTATAAGATAGGGAGAGAAAGAAAATACTGAGCCTGCACACTATTTCTCTGCTGCCACCAGTATATATATAAAAAAGTTTCCATTTGGATTTTTTTGTCACTTTGTAGTGTGCAACAATTTATTTGATCGAGAAAAGTTCTTTGGAATTTTCATTGCCAAAGATTATGAAAGAATATACTAGATCATGACTAAACAACCTGTTCCTCCCTAAATGTTGGGCTGCAACTCTCATCATCTCTGACCACTGGCCATGCTGGTTGGGGTTGATGCTTGTTGAGAGTCCAGCAACTTCAGAAGAGCAGCATGTTGGGATACTCGAGTACCAGATCCAGCCATGAGCAATGCATGAGTTGAAAGGAGATTCCATATTGCACCTCCCATCTTATCACATACACAAAACATCTCTGATGATGTGGAGCAGGATGTGCAAATCACAGTGCACCCTGTGTTTCAGGCATAGACCCTTAACCCAGAGATCGAGTCACAGAGTCCCCCATCTCCTGTCACCGATCATCTGCATATCAAGGATAAGGAGAGCTCTAAAAACACTATTGGACTTTCAGCTCTCTAACTTGGTGCAACTCAACAGACAGAAAAGCAGACACAAAACTGCACAAGTCCTCCAATGACTAATGCTTCAGTCAAACATCAAGGAGTGTCATGTGTCTCGAGGCATCACTGGGTTTAGGTGTGGAATGACAGGTGGAGATGGATGAGGAGGGGGGAAATGGAGGGTGGGGCTCTATCCAAGGAACAGAGGCAGGAGGAGACAGGTACTTTCTTCTCCCAGGATATGGTTGCTCTGGACAGGGAAGCAGAACTCTCACCTCCACTCTTCTCTCCCAGGGAGAGAGAGGAGAATCAATGGAATCCGGGGAGAGCATCAACCAACTGCTGGGGGCAAAGGGATGGAGTCAGAGCTGGTCACCCGGCATTTGGTGCTGTTGTCATTGGGGAAAGATCCACCCTCTGTGTGACACAGTGTGTATCTGCATGCTCAACTTCCTCACAAAGCAGAGGAATCTCGTGAGTAAGCTTGTCTTGCCTATCAAAGCTTGGTGGGTGGGTATGCCAACCCATTGGGACAACTCCAATTCTTTTACTGCCTTGCCCCAGACTCAAACTTGGGCCACTGCTTCTAGTTTGGCTAGCTTAGCCTGGCTAGTCTTTCCTTTCCTGTCAACCAGCCCGAGTCTGCTGTGACTCACCACCCGCTGCTGAGACGACACCTTTACTGCACCTCAATCATCCTTGTTCTTAAGTAACGAACTCTGTCATCATTGTGGTATGAGCAACAGCCAATATAAGCAGTAAAGGAAGAAACAACCGGCGTGTCATCTTTTTAACATGTCTTCTTGAAACAAACACAAATAATTCAACAGAAAGTTATATTCAAAGTTTCAGCAATGTAATATGTAAATTAATTGAGAGAGAAAGTAATATTGAAATTTGGGGATGTAGTACAAAATTAGCAACTTCAATTTATCATATTTTGTCTCCCCGCTCCCACCCCTTTTCATCAAAAGAAGGGAGAGGCTTGAAACATACAGACTTAGTAAGACCTACCCATGGGGAATGTATTGACTCTGAAACAAAGACACAAAAGTAGTCTAATTGTACAGAACTCTACACCCAAGTTATTTTAAGAATCGGTCTTTGTTAAAAAATTGTTGCAACTTGGGTGTTTCTCTGGCAAAGTCATTTTCAGATATGTTGAGATTCTTGATAAATGATGACATCAGTGTGTTTAAAAATCATAGCATTTGAAGACTGAACATCTATATTTAGACGGGGGGGGGGAACACTCAGTAAAGTTTAGCCCAGCATTCATTTATATTATTTGCTTAAATGTTTTTAGAATACAGTGGTATCTCGGTTTTCGAACGTCTCCGTTGATGAACATTTTGGTTTTCAAACGCCGTAAACCCAGAAGCAAATGCTTCGGTTTTTGAATGCGCCTCGGAAGTCAAACACGAAACGCGGATTCCATATTGAGTTTTACGTTTTGAGGCTTCCGTACTGAGTTTTCCAATTTTTAGCATTTTGGAACTCGAACAGTCTTCCAGAACGGATTACTTTCGAAAAGTGAGGTACCACTGTATAATGAATTCGTTAAAATTAAACTAATTTAACCACCAGCCGTGTTCACTATTTATTCATTATGGCTTGATTGAATATAGAACTAAAATCCCTGGACTAAAGTTGCTTCCAAATGGGAGGCTCCTAGTGCTACCCAATACATGTTCATCCACTGCAAGCTGCAAGCAGAATCACAACCGACTTTTCACGCAATCAGGATTGCTCTGCTTTTTAGTACAGGAATATGATAGCATAAGAAAAAAATGCATTATACTGCTATTGTGTTGACTGCATTTTTTAAATGAAAACAAGGCATACCACACCATAATGCTAACTGCATGGTCATACAATACTGTTAATTTTTGAAAATGAATTTAGAAACTTTCTGGTCACTGCTCAAACGAGAGCAACCAGAAATGATTTTAAAAAATAAAAATAATATCATAGCATTATGGTGGCATAACACTGCAGGTCTTTCATTAAAATAGCCAGCAAAGTATTCTAGTAACCAAAAACGAGGTCATAAAACGACATCACCTGCAAAAGGTTATAATGAATGTGTGCTAAGTCATTGTATGTTCACTTTTCTAATGTGTCACTGACCATGTCAAAACCCCATCCTTTTAAAATGCCAAAAGATTAGCACTAAAGGCACCTAAACCTGTAGAGATGCACTATTCTCCTGTTCTGGAAAGTGATGTGCGTTTCCTGTAGTCTAAGAAAAGACAAAATAACCACAGGGAAAATACAGGATGACAATGAGGCTGGTGTTGTCTGGGTACTCCATGAAAAGAGAGTGAACAAAGAATTGCAGTTCTAAACACCTAGTGTGGAAGCACTTTAAATAAGTCTGCAATCCTACACACAGATAGATGCCTAAGAGCAAGTACCACTGATTTAAGAGAAACTTATTTTTAAATAAGCATACATGCAGTTATGCTGCCAGTTTTCCAGCTGTTCTTAATGTTCCTTTAAAAGTGTAAAAGATACATAAACTTCAATTTGTATTATTGAAAAACTAAGAAACATCATATAGAAGCAGCCAGTAGCATTTTTAAAAGCAGTCTCAGCAAGTTAAATCAATCCAAATATAAAACGAGCAAATCAGACTTCAACATTGGGGAATATTAGAAGAAATTTATTTGTAGTTCACGGCTATAATCTAGGCAGGCAGTTATGAACCTCTAAATCGCATGGATGAATCATGGACTGCAGCCCACGGCTGAGATGTCTGCAATATGATATTTAAAATATCCACAACCAATAAAGAATGACTAAGATTTTGTGTTTTTAAAGCAGAGCTTCAAAGGTTGCAAAATAAATAATACAAAAACCAGCCAACACTTTCAAGTTTCTTTTGTCATGTAAACATAAACTCACCTCAAGTATGGTTACAAGATAGCATTAAGCCATAACAAAGAATAGATTAAACAGAGACACTGACAACTATCGATAATGACTATATAAACTTCATAACCTGTGATACCACACCTCTCCAGCTACTAGGATATACAGTATACCCACATAAATCAGTCTGCATTATCAACACTAGCTTTAAAACACTGGAATTTTAGTGTACCCAATCTTCTTAACGCAGAATGCCTCTTTTTTCCTTTTATTTTTTTTAAAATATATTTATCACAATGCACTGAATGTTCAGCTTACCCCAAACTCGACACATGTTGATTCTTCAACACCACCACAATATAAATCCCTAAAGCATACATATAGACGAACTGACCATCTCGCCTCATCCATTGCTCTTCAGCTAATTACATCATTAAGCCTTCCTATTTATAATCCCACTGCTGGACCAAAACAACCTAGATAGCACATTTACAGATTTGGATCGTCAGTAATCCTGACATGTCTGCTTCAGCTAATTCCAGAAACTGCATTAAGCAGCCTAAATATTTTCTGGTAGCTCATACAGAATAAAACAAATCAGAGCAACCTGATGGGTTGCAATTGAAAGTTTAAAACACTGAGAACTGCTAGTAATGGAAAGATCTACTTCCTGCTACAGAAACCTCTACTTGCATGAGATTAAGTATGCATCTAAATACCTTGACAATAGCATCAAAGTAGCCCATGTATCCCTGTGCTGAAGGAATCTGAGTATTCAATCTGCTTCTACTGTTGGAGAGTTTTCTTGGAACCAACAGGCGCTGGATACAAAAAGAAGCCCCATGAACAAAGGTGTATTGAGCAGGCAGGAGGCACAAAATACCAAAGAGACAGCAGCCCAGGAAAGGCTTTGGGAAACAAATGCATTCAATCATCCCTTTACTCAGGCGAGTAAACTGTGGAGGGGACAGAACTTATGCACGTGGATGCAGATGTTCCCAATTTCAATTCCGGGTACCTCTATTAAAAGAACGAACATGAGAGGGTAGGCATTAGAAAGGAATGGAATAAAGGCCTGAAATCATAAAGCAATTTCAAATATTTGCAGCATTGTTAAAAGTCACCACCTTTTGTTTCAAACTTAACTCGGAACCATCTCTGATATTTCCATCTTGGGGAGCTGTTTATTAAAAAGTTCTTCCATGAGAAAATCCTACTCATTAGGAGGGGGGAAATTTGCCACCTTGGAAGAGGGGTATGATTTGCAAACAGGAATACCGCCCCTAAAAGCGTTCAGCATCTCAACCAGGGTTAATGCTTGAACCAGTCCTCTACATAGCTGGAAGCCTGTGTAGGGAGTTGGCTTGATGGACATGGAGATGGATGCTGTTCCAAGCTCACAGAACAAAATACTGGAAATCAAGAGGGAGAGTAGAGGACCAAGACGTAAAGCAGCAAACAGGCAAGGATAGCGAGAGACATGCTTAGGAGGAGGAAGACACCTTTACAGCAAAAAGAAATATATTCTCGGCACAGGAATTTTTATTTGAGTAGGGAAAGAAGGTAGAAAGTCAGTCCAACCAGAGTAATTAAGATGGCGGAGCACCACAGATGTAGCATAGAAAGGAGAGAGCAGAGCAAGCTCAGCAAGGTCAAACAAAAGGCCATCAATGGGCAACAAATCAGGAGAAAGATCACTGCCATCTGGTGCCCATTGGAACTGGTGGGGCAGAAGGCAGGGAAGCTAACAGCAGGTGGCGCCAGAGTCACTGACAAAGCAGAGCTGAGTAGTTCTTGTTCTGTCCCCATCCTTCTCTCTCTAACTAAGGGCAACAGTGAGACCAAGAAGGAGGAAGCTCACAGCCAGTACCAGCCCTGGGACTGGATGTAAACAAGAAGGCAGACATGTAAGGGCTGGCTGGCTGATGGCAGACCAAGGTTGAGGTGGCAGTGCCCCATTTGTCCTAATCAACCAGCCTCCATTGCCTGCTGCCTTACTCTCAAAGTCAACAGAAGATCAAAACCAGAATAATGGGCAACATTCATTTTGAAACATGCACCCGCACCAAGATCAAGGTGTAGAATGCATTGTTGTAAGAATCTCATTGTACCTACGCGCGCACACACGAACAGAGAGGGGACCATAATCTCCTACCACAGATCATCCCCTTCCCTCTCCCTCCTTGACATAAGGGGAGCCATGTCCCGAGAGAGGAGAGCCAAGAAAACAACCCACCCCCCCTTTTCCATTCTACGTGTGTGACCTGGATAATTATTTCAGCATTCACACAGGTAGGGGTTGAGCCAATGCCAGTGGCTGCAGTTAGTGAACGACTGATATAAAAAGTTTTCATAATAAGACACTTGTTATCCACAAATTCAGTTATCCAAACAAAGAATTATGACCAAACCTCACTACACAGCTGATTCCGATATCCTAACAGCCAGAGATTGCCCACTTCCTTATTTTTTTGTGGTTTGCTGGTCAACAGCAGTCACTTTCAGGAAGAAACCATGGAGAGAGATTAGACAAATCAGTTTCCCCCCCCCCCCCAATTTCTCTTTTGCTGGTTGGCTGCAGCCATTTTAGGAAGAAACCATGCTGCGACTGGAAAACAGAAATATTCCTGTAGGAAATAATGGAAATCTGCAGCTTGCTATATGAATGCTCGCCTAACGAACAATTTCCTGGTAAAAGCGGGACCTGTGTGCATACTAATCCATGTTTGTTACTTCTCTAAAATTCAGCAGAAAGCTTGGAGTTTATTGAATTGGATGTCACTTAGACAATTTGGAATTGAAGGAAATCTTTATTTATTTGAGCTTGATTGTGTAAGGAAATTTCACTCATGCAAGTTTCCAGATCTCAGCTCAGTATGCATCGTAAGGAAGGATACAGAAGATATCATCACTAACTCTTGGTAACCAAAAGACAGCTTACCAGAAATACTCCAGGAGGGTTACTCAGCTCCCACTAGTGTACTGTACAGTACACACTACTGTATTAGTGCCACAAAACAGAGCCAACAGCACATGCTCAAAAGGCACTCAGCCCAAGGTGCTAGAATTTTTATGGAGTGAAAAAATAACATCCTTAACTATCACATGGTACACTGTGCATTTCCTATGTGGGAGAGGGGTTCTCTGTGTGATCTGACATAGTCCTTTGAAAAGGTACCAGAGCCTTAGCAGAAAGAGTTGGCTCCGAGCAGGATATTGTGAAATGCAGAAGGGCAAGTGTAAAATAAACCTTTCAATGGAAAAAATTGAAACCTTTCAATGGGAAAGCACTTCAAAAAGATTTGTTTCTGGACCCCCAGCGTCACAGCACAGATGACCAGAAGGAAATGAAAGAGTTTAAACACAGAAAGGACATGTGGCAAGTTGGTATACAGACTCCCAAAAATCTTCCTAATTCTTCTATTGACTTGGCAGCTTGCCTGCCCAGCATCCATCTCCTTCGGCTGAGAAACAAAGCACCCCACAGATAGGTGCCTGGGATAGAAGGCAAGCAACCTCAAGCATCCAACTGTGGTGTTTTGTTTCCCAGTTGGAGGAGAGCAGCAGCAGTAGCTGTGCAAACAGGGAGGGACAAGAATTGACAGGTCGGTGTTTGATTGGCTGATATTGCTAGAGACCCACATAAATTGACAGCCTGAATTCACTGGAGTGCTCATACAGTATTTTTCAAAATACAGTGGTACCTCGGGTTAAGAACCAGAAACTGTTCTTAACCTGAGGTATCACTTTAGCTAATGGGGCCTCCTGCCACCGCCGCACGATTTCTGTTCTCATCCTGAAGCAAAGTTCTTAACCCGATGTACTATTTCTGGGTTAGCAGAGTCTGTAATCTGAAATGTCTGTAACCTGAAGCGTCTGTAACCCGAGGTACCACTGTACTAACATTACAAGTGAGGCCATAGTACCAACTTAAAAACCCCAGAACTCAACAAAACCTCAGCAAAATTGCTTTAACAATTGCCGCCCATTACAGGAAGAGTTAGTATAGTTGACAGTTTGGTAATCTTAGGCGTCGCCTAGTGTTTTTCATTACACAAATGCCTGGTTTTTGGAAGTTCGGAGCAATCCACTGAGATTATGATACTCAGTAACCAAAAGGTATTTTGGACAAACACCTTTTCTTTGCCTCATTAAACTGCCTCAGGTATGGGTAAGGCACCGTCTTGCTTCTTTCATCTCGTTTGGCCTCCTGGTGGCATGGCAAAGAGACAAATTAAACATTGAAGGGCAAGCTCTGGTGAATGCTGCTTCCTTGCTCCCGGGTGTCTCGTGGCCCAGATTCTTGTAGTCACTGCTACGGACCAAAGATTACCTTTAGATGCTTCAAGAATTTTCACCACAAGCCCGAAAGATACACAGTTATGACTTTGTATTCGGTTGCGAGCATATTCACACACATCAGCAAACTAGGTTTTTGTCAATTCTGTCTCTGCACCCCGTAAGAAGAGCTCTGCTGAATCAGACCAAAGGTCTATCTCGTCAAAGCATCCTGTTTTCACAGCTCACCCTATGGGCATGAACATAACAGCACTGCTGTTGTCCCCCTGAGGACAGGCATTTAGAGGTTGCTCAGTTGCTGTTCCTAATCCATATATTTCTGATGGGTAGAAAGTCTATCAATTAGTATTTCTAGTATACATTTCTATCCTACTTTTCCCTCACCCACCCTGCAAGCTGCATGCATGGTTCCCACTTCCAACCTCATTTGTTCCTCACAACGATCCTGTGAGGTAGGTTATGTGGAGAAGGAGTGACTTAGCTTCATGACTAAATGAGGTGCTGGACCTTTGGTCTCCTCAGTTTTGGTGTATATGCTGACCACAAACTAGACATCATCATCAGATATTATTATTATTGTTGTTGTTGTTGTTGTTGTTGTTGTTGTTGTTGTTGTTGTTGTTGTTGTTGTTGTTGCAAATATTATTAACATTTTAACAGAACAACAAAGTAAACTTCATCCAGAGTCACAGACTACATGTTACATATCAATAAACTAACTCAGTGCCTTATACCTAATTGGGCATATTTATTTCTTGAGATTCTGGTACAAAATCTCTTGTTTAACACGAGAGCTCACAATTAAACCAAATAATCCCTCCAATAAGGACCCCTGAAAAAGAGGACGAGCTAGACTCTTTATATAGTGGGCTTATGTGAGATCACAAATAACTGACTGAAACTCCTCAGTTTATCAGGCTTTCAAAGAAATGTATTAACAACTGGTTTAAATTTGATTTTAGACCAATTTTAGGGATTCCACACACACCCTCCATGTTAGTTAATATTTTAATTGGCTAAATATTAGCTGGCTCGGAACACCTAGAACCACAAAATTAAACCTGCATACAAGACATCTTGCTGGCCAAATAAAACTATACAGAAACTTAATATAGATTTAGTTACAGGTAGATAGCCGTGTTGGTCTGTCATAGTCAAAACAAAATAAAAAAATTCCTTCCAGTAGCACCTTAGAGACCAACTAAGTTTGTTCTTGGTATGAGCTTTCGTGTGCATGCACACTGCTTCAGAAGTGTGCATGCACACGAAAGCTCATACCAAGAACAAACTTAGTTTGTCTCTAAGGTGCTACTGGAAGGATTTTTTTTATTTTGTTTTTAATATAGATTTGTTTAAAAAGGAAACAAATATATTCAAACCAGCATCTAGCTATGCTGCCACCTAGTGGGTTGCATTTGCATTGCTCCGGAAACTTTTCAAAGGCAGCCTCAACATAGGAAAGCGTTATGGATAATACCGGTAATACCCTGTTTTGCTCACGTGGAAAGTGATTCATGAGCAAATAATAATGCCTAGACATGTATAACTGTGACCAGAGTTGTCACTTCTGACCTCTGTTGGTTCAAGAAGGATAACTCCCACCAGGAGTTGTTTCTGCCTTCTCTGACACATTGCGGTCGGAAAAGCCAGAGTTGGAGAAATAGTCTTTCCCCATGCAACTCCAAGCACTTTCACAGGAGCTAATCCTAAGAGGGTTAGCTCTGGCCTACCTCAGCCCTTAACTTTCTTTCCTCTTTCTAAGCTGTAGGTTTATCACACCTATATCAGACCCTCCAACTGCCCCTATTTTTCAGAGCCAGTCCCAGATTTATAGAAGCCGCCCCGGTTTATGATTTGATCCCGGAATGTCCTGCTTTTCCTTGGTGTCCCTATTTTCATCAGAGAAATGTTGGAGGGTAAGGAGTTAACTGACCCCCGAGTCAAGGAGATAAGTAATTATACAACCTTTAGAAGACATCTGAAGGCAGCCCTGAATAGGGAATTTTTGTGTTTGTAGCTGCCCAGTGACTGGGGCAATCCAGTCAGATGGTTGGGGTATCAATATTTATTATTATTATTATTATTATTATTATTATTATTATTATTAAGGATGTCCCTATTTTCATTGGACAGTTCCAAGGTAGTACACATGCTCCCCTGTCCCTATTTTATTCCCAGAACAGCTCTGCCAAGGTAAAAGTAATTGACTTGTTCAAGATCACCCAACAAACTTTGTGGCTAAGCACACATTTGAACCTGGGTCTTCTCAGTCCTAGCCAGACACCACTACACCAAACTTGCTTTCAAATGAACCACAATATGGGTAACACCATAAATATTACCACAATAGTTCCTCTGCACTGGCATCACAAAAAGATGCAATCACCACACTCACTTGAAAAGGAGTATTTTTTTAAGGCAAAAAAAAAAGAAGTAAAATAAACCTCATGGAGTTATTCCAAACCCCAACATTATTTTATACTCATAACTCTTTTAAAGAGTCACCTGAAAATGTAACAGCATTCTTTTAACTTTTAACTTAGGTTTGGAGGTTTTTTTGTTTTGTTTTTTAGTACTCTTTGCACTCTTTGCCAAAATATTTCCAAATTATAGAGGAATGCAACTGCTCCCAACACACACACACACACACACAAACCAGAGCACACTTGCTTTAGCATATTACTTAAACTGTTAAAGCTTCATAAAAATGAGGTAATTGCGCTAAAATGTGTCAGGGCATCAACCAAGCTGCAAACTATTTCTAGTTTTTCCTACCCCAGGGGGGCAGTCGTTCTGAGAAGCAGAATCTACTTTGTCAAACAAAAAAATTCCAAAGCTCAGTGTTAACTGTACTGCCTTGCCAACTCACAACTAAACTTCAGTCTCTCCAGTAAAAAGGTTGTTGAAATAAAAAGCTTGGGCAAAAAAAAACAAAAAACAAACCCCAAACACACAAACCCCAACCCTATAAGATTACATTATGACTAAACTGCACAGCCAGCTACTAATTGAGGTCTTTTGGAAAGAACATCTTAAGGAGGCAATGATCAGCTGGTAAATTAATAACAGGAGCTCCTGATCACTGGTGCCAGGATTTTAAAGGCCTGATTCAAATCTAAGTGAAGTCAAGGGGAAAACCAGCTAACTTCAGGGATGCTATATCAGATCTAATTCCATTTATACATATGCTAAAGAAAATAGTCGGACACGACTAAATGACTAAACAACAACAACAACAAAGAAAATATTATTTTCCAGGGTAACTCAATGAAATGGGGCTGGACAATCTTACGAAATGTATTTTTAAATACTGTAAGCACAGTAAAACAAAAGAAAAACTTACAAGGACTGAACTTACAAAAAAAAATGCACTAAACTGAAATTCCAGGTGTATTCATGTGCCCATGTTCTCTTGCTGTGCCCTCAAGTTTTCCTGAAAATTCCTTCAACTATTATGGTGTTCTGTGTTCCTATCACCACCCTAGGATAAAGTTAATATGGATATGCTTCTAAACCCATTCTGAGTGCGTTGAAATTAACCACGCTTCTCAAAGTGGGTTTTAGGGGTGTCCTACCAAACTCAGGTAGAGAACATACAGTAGAGGGAAATTCAAAAGGTAGGGCCACGAGACAAACAATGTCATTTTATTCATGTATGGAATTTCTATCAGGGGGTTCCTCTCAAGGAGTGGCAGGCAGCTGCTCATAGACACTTCCAAACTGACCAAAGATTCTGCACCAGCCCTAATATTTATTTCACAGAATTGGAATATGGGAACACAAGAGAGAGGGGGGGAGGGAGAATATATCCCTTCGCCTGTTGAAGAAGCTAACAGATTACTGTATTTCACAACTTCCCTAAAGATGATCAGTCCTATTTTGCCAAACTGCCTAACATGGGTGGTGCTTCTTTTGTAAAAAGACCCGTCGAAGGGACTTGCAGCACAGAAACTAACTTACATGTGGCACCTTTACATGACTTATTGTTTATTATTTTTCAAAGGTGGCCACAACACCTGGGGCAATGCTGGTTCCCCAACTTTCCCATATCTTTGTTCTCTAAAGACTATTAACCAAGAATTCTTCACACACATGAAATGGGGGTGAGGTACAAAAGGCAGCTTTCACCTTCAGTGAATAGTTCAGAAGACTTCTCTTTATTGCTGCTTCTTAGGGCATACAAAGTCTTCTACATAATAGCTTCTATATTTTGCTATGATATTAGGAAGTCAGAATACAGTGGTGCCTCGCAAGACGAAATTAATTCGTTCTGCGAGTTTTGTCGTCTTGCGAGGTTTGTCGTCTTGCGAAGCACGGACCTACGAAGCGCGGTTCCCCATAGGAATGCATTGAAGCGCAGTTTCCCATAGGAATGCATTGGGAACTCGCAAGACGTTTTCGTCTCGCGAAGCAAGCCCATAGGGAAATTCGTCATGCGAAGCGACTTCAAAAACGAAAAACTCTTTCGTCTAGCGAGTTTTTCGTCTTGAGAGGCATTCGTCTTGCGGGGTACCACTGTACACACATCACAGAATCTCTTCACATTATACTATTCTCTGCAAAGCCACATTTTGTTTTGCGTTTAACTTAGCATCTTGTGCATGCCTACAATTATCAAATATAACATCTAGGATATTACGAAGCTGTTTTAATCAACAATGTGGTTATGTGTCCATCCGTCCCCAAAGATTAAAAAAGCTTTCCTATTATAACAGAAGACAGAACCTGAAAGACTTGTTCTCACATCCCCTGGAGACCATAAAACTAAATATCCACCACATAGTTTTACTTGCGTCATGCCCAACTGAAATACTGGACAGTACACAAATTTTGATCTCCATCACATGCAGGCACACAAACAATCATGGGAACTTGGGAGCTTAGCTGTACATCTGCTCTCTGTTTATTGTTTCTAGAACAGAAACATCTTCCTTTTAAAATAAAATACTTTTTATTTGCACAAGATCAGATAAATACAAAAAGGACAAAAAGAAATATTTGGAATGCTATTAATGAATGACTACTTGGTACCTCTGAAATACAGTTGCCCACACGCATCTGCCTATCTCCTAAAGAGGAAAATTAGTCTCCAGAGATATCTCTGACTATACACAGAACCTGAAAACAATAGAATGTATTATTTATTCCTAGATTGTGAGGAATATTCTCAAACCAAACAAACTACCCAGAAAAGAGGCAAACACAGGGGTGAAGGAAGAATCTTTTATGTGCTACTCTAGGAATTGTTTTCAAACCAAAAGAGGAACACAGCATTCTCCCCAGCTTCAACTACTATATGGGATTTATAAACAATTCAGTACTGTACTTGAATTTGTAATCAATAGCTGTATGGGGAGCTGGCTTCAGGCACCAAGCCCATTGGCAGGCCAATTCTGTGTTACCAAGATGGCTGCAAGCGTGACATGAAGGCTGGCAACATCAACTCTGCCATGTAGGCATCCCTTGCAGATGACCGCAGTACCTGGAGACAAGCAGTCAAGTTGTGTATCCATAGCAGTGACCAGAGGAGGGATGGCCGCTGGGATAAGAAACGCCATTGCACATCTGCATCAGCACAACTGGATGACTTCATCTGCCCCAGCTGCAACAAAATCTGTCTCTCCTGCATCGGTCTCTACAGCCACAGCAAGCGCTGCAACCTTTCAACAGCTTGCCCTCTCCCCCAAAGCAGCACATTGTCTCCCAAGAGACAGATAGATGCCAACGAGCAACAGTAATTGCACCCCTAGCAACCAACCTGTGCTCATTTGCATTGTTAACAACACAGGTGTCAAGGGCAAGGCCCGCGGGCCAAATGCGGCCCGCGAGACCTCGTCATGTGGCCCGTGAGCGTGCGCTGATTGGCGGTGGGCGGCGAAGGTCAGCGCGCGCGCGAGAGGAAGGGAGCAGAGGTTTTTTTTTCCCGGGCCGTTTTGGCCCAGCGCGGCTTTTTGCCGCCTCGGGGGTGCCCCGCGCGGCTTTCTGCCGCCTCGCGGAAGCCCCCCGCACCATTTTTGCCTTGCCGGGAGAACCCGGCAAGGCTTTTTTTCTTCGGGCCGTTTTGGCCCAGCGCGGCTTTTTGCCGCCTCGGGGGTGCCCCGCGCGGCTTTCTGCCGCGTCGGGGAAGCCCCCCCGCACCAGCCTGCCGATCCCACCACCACCCCGCGCTGCGCCAATCCCTGCGAACAGCAGGCAGCGGTGGAGGGGGGGGAGAATGAGCAGCATCTCCTCCGCTACAGCAGAGACGTTTCTTGCTCCTCCGGCCGCCCCCCCCCTCGGAAAAGCCTTCTTTTGCGGGTGGGGGGGGTGGAGAAGCAAGCAACATGCCCTCTGCTACAGCGGAGGAGACGTTTCTTGCTCCTCCGGCCGCCCCCCCCCCTCGGAAAAGCCTTCTTTTGCGGGTGGGGGGGGTGGAGAAGCAAGCAACATGCCCTCTGCTACAGCGGAGGAGACGTTTCTTTCTCCTCCCGGCCGCCCCCCCCCTCGCAAAAGCCTTCTTTTGCGGGTGGGGGGGTGGAGAAGCAAGCAACATGCCCTCTGCTACAGCGGAGGAGACGTTTCTTTCTCCTCCCAGCCGCCCCCCCCCCCTCGCAAAAGCCTTCTTTTGCGGGTGGGGGGGTGGAGAAGCAAGCAACATGCCCTCTGCTACAGCGGAGGAGACGTTTCTTTCTCCTCCCGGCCGCCCCCCCCTCGCAAAAGCCTTCTTTTGCGGGTGGGGGGGTGGAGAAGCAAGCAACATGCCCTCTGCTACAGCGGAGGAGACGTTTCTTGCTCCTCCCGGCCGCCCCCCCTCGCAAAAGCCTTCTTTTGCGGGTGGGGGGGTGGAGAAGCAAGCAACATGCCCTCTGCTACAGCGGAGGAGACGTTTCTCTCTCCTCCCGGCCGCCCCCCCCCTCGCAAAAGCCTTCTTTTTCGGGTGGGGGGGTGGAGAAGCAAGCAGCATCTTCCCTCTCCTCTCTCTTTCACTCCTTCCTTCCCTCCTTCTCTCTCTCTCTGTCTCATTCCCTTTTACCCCTCCCTCCCTCCTTCCTCCCTCCCCTCTCTCCTCTCTCTCTCTTTCACTCCTTCCTTCCCTCTCCCTCTTTCTTTCACTCTCTCTCCCCCTTCCTCCCCCCTCTCTTACCCTTTCCTTCCTTCCCCCCTCTCTCATTCCTTTCTTTCTTTCCTTCCTTCCTTCTTTCCTTCCTTCCTTCTTTCCTTCCTCCTCCCTCCCTTCCTTCTCTCTCTCTCTCCCTTTATCTATCTATCTTTCTTTCTTTCTTTCTTTCTTTCTTTCTTTCTTTCTTTCCTTCCTTCCATCCATCCATCCATCCATCCATCTCTCTTTCTCACCCCTTCTTTCTTTCCTTCTTTCCTTCCTTCCTTCTCTCTCTCTTCCCTCCCTCCCTCCCAGCCTTTTAGAGGAGGAAAACCAGAAAAAAAATATTTTTTCCACACAGTGGAGAGGGGGAGGGCGGCCCTTTGAGGGTCACCGGCCCTTTGAGGGTGACCAAACTGCTGATGCGGCCCCCGATGAATTTGAGTTTGACACCCCTGGTTAACAAGATTTGATAAATCAGTACAGTGAAAATCTTCAGAAGTAGTGTTACAAGACTAACTGTATCACACCATTACTGGCAAATCTCCTTTATTATGCTCCCATTCTTCCCATTGTAAAAACAAACAAACAATGCAGACAAAGGCTGTAGGTTCACATAGTATTTTGACTTGAGACACACCAGGCAAAGTTGTCAGTGACTCGTTGCCATTTGCTACTTTTAGAGTACCATTTAGAGTACCCATTTGGAGTACTTTTAGAGTACCCAGATGCTGGACAATCTTGAGGCATTATTTCTATTTTGGGCAGAATCACACAGCACTGACTCTTACTAAAAATAGAGCTTCCTGCATGACAACTGCATCAGATTCCTGCATGACAACTATAAGTATACCAAGCCTTTCTCTTGTTGCCCACCAATTCATGATTTTGTTCTATAACTTCCATGCGTCGTTAAATGCATCCTTAAAGGAATACTTATTTCTCCGGGATCTGTGTTACCCTCCTTTCAAACTGTAAGTTTGACTACTTTCCTATGAAAGAAAGCTCAGAAACGAAAAACATGCAATAGAAAGGAGGTTTTAACAGTTAAGTGTGTGTCATATTCCCTTGGCAATAATGTGGAATTTCCAGTAGGCATTAATACTCTGTGTGGGTGCATCACATATTTTTTTCCTGCCTGGTTTGGAAGGGGATTCCCATGAGAAGGGGAACCCAGGACATCTTAAAGACTAAATAATGGTTGCTCCCAAAGTTATCACCACTGAACTGCTTCTGGGCATTGTGACATGGCAAACAAAACCGCAAAAAGCAACACAGATGAAAGCTCCCTCACAGTAGTTTGTCAGGTGATAAATTCTCATATTTATTTTATTTTATTTATTTATTAAATTTGTATACCTGTAGGTTACAACAAAAAGCTAAAATATAAAAAGCACAAATTGCATAACAAAAATACAGTGGTACCTCGGGTTACATACGCTTCAGGTTACAGATGCTTCAGGTTACAGACTCTGCTAACCCAGAAATATTACCTCAGGTTAAGAACTTTGCTTCAGGATGAGAACAGAAATCGGGCAGCGGTGGCACCGCGGCAGGGGGAGGCCCCATTAGCTAAAGTGGTGCTTCAGGTTAAGAACATTTTCAGGTTAAAAACGGACCTCCGGAACGAATTAAGTACGTAACCAGAGGTACCACTGTAATTAAAACAGTTAACACCACAAATGAACACAAACTAATAAAAAATACATTCTCCGACAAGTCCCTAAACAATACCCCAGCCCACAAATACAAACTACAAAGTAACGTATAACATTCAAAAACAATTTTAAACAACCCCCCAGTTTCACTACAGCAAGTTTCAAACAAGCCAGCTTCTAAATCTAGGTACTAATGCTGTCTTAAAGATTCAACACAACCCCTTGTACAGACAACACAGCAAGCTGTGATGAAGCAGAAATCGAAGCTTCCAAACTTGTTTTATTTATTTTTTGAATTTATATACTGCCCTATACCCGGATGTCTCAGGGCGGTTCACAGAACAAAACTCATCCTCTTGACTGAACTAGAAATGGACAAAGGAGTGTGAGCCCAAGGTTCACAGTGGCTAGTTCCTGCTTGTGTACATCGTGGTGAACAAATGAAAATCTCTTCTACACTGCACTATTAGGGGAATATTGTTAGGTGGCGATAAGGGGTGGAGCTTTCTCCATGGTGGTGCCCCACTTGCAGAATGCCCTCTCCTTACCAGCACAATAAGTGCCAACATGGTTATCATTTCAGCACCAAGTTAAAATTTGTTCGTTGTGTTAATTAAGTTACACTCGGGGTAGACGTACTGAAACCAGTGACTTGACTAACGAAAGTCAATGGGCCCAACTCAGAGAATGGCTTAGTCAGATACAACCAAACTAGTTTGCCCGTGAATTTTACGTGTCCGTAAGCTTGCCGTTGTTTTTAGCTGCCTGTTTTTGATTAGCTGGTTCTACAGTTGTGTATCTATATTTTGTTTTATGCTGGGCCCCACCCTGGTTGGTATCTGTGCTGATGGACAGCAAGTAAATCCTTCAAACAAACAACCGAAACTTATGGCTTAACATAATATGTAAATACAGCCATTGTTTGGGATCTTGTGCAATTCCTTTTGTTTCTCACTGATTAAGTTCTCTTTCCACTTTAACCCTGAGGAATTAAAGAAATTATACACAACAGATAATGTTTCACTAAATATTTGCCCAGAGTTCTGCTGATATCCTGGGGAACATCTATAATCCGAAACCAAACTCAATTCAAACCCCACCCGCTGTATGTAGCTACAAATACTTACGGATATTCACAGAACTTCTTAAACATCAAAGAAACAAGAAGTAAACAGAAAGCTTATAACTACTTACTTGTTTTGAGATAGACCATTAGTATTGTCTATTCCAAGATGGGAAACCTGTGACCCTCCAGATGTTGTTACACTACAACCACCATTATCCTTGTCCATTGGCTATACTGGCTGAGGCTGATGGGAACTGGAGTTCAATAACTTTTGGACAGCCACAGGACGCCCATCTCAGTTCTATTCAGGTTGGCCCAAGCTCTCCAGGGTCTCTTTCAGCCATGTTACCTGATCCTATTTAACAGGCAATTATCAGGAATTACACCTGCAATCTCACACACAAAGAGCTATCCCTACTGAGCTCTATACTCATCCCCAGCCATTTCACCAAGTTAAGAATATAGTGGCCCCTCTCATTTCCCTGGTGACATAGCCTACGGAGAGGGCTGGCAAATGTTGCAGCAAATAACAAATGGGTGAGAAGGAACAGAAATAATAGACTAAACCCAGTTGTTGTAAACTCTTGTGTTCTTTTGAAGAACACACAACACTTATTCTGTAACCAGAACTAAGATAAATTTTATGCAGAACTAATGATTGGTAAGCTGTTCCAAGAGCAAGATTTGAGCCAGGAGGTGGCATTTTGTATGCAGAAAATCACAAGCATTACTCTTCTGTCACAGAAAGAAAAAATGTAAAATCTTATTTTGAATGGCACTTTCAATGGACATATGGTTTTCTTTTATTTTTAAACACCATGGTGAAAGGCTATTCAGGCCACATTATCCAGAAGCTAAATATGCGATATGCTGCTGTTCTGCTCAGTTTGTATTCTAAAGCAGATGCTGTTTTTGAAGATGAACAGCAGATAAATGCAAACCAAATGTCTGACAAGGAGCAGCTTCAAATTATGCAAATATAGCGTGATCATAAAAGGAATAAGGATTCTTCCTAATGCCTATTTAAAGCTGACTCACACAGATGTTTCAAGTGGAAAACTCTGTCCACTGAATGTCCATGCCAAAAGGGTGTTTCCCACAGCTTATTTGCCCGTAGCACATAGTTTTAGATTTTGAAAATTAATAGAGAAATAAATTAAATTGCCAACCACCATTTCCAACTCCAAGGCTCTTTACTCTGATCTTTGACAACAGAGATGCATATTTTCAGAACCAAGCCTATTTTTAATCATTGAACTTTTTTTTGTAATTGTTAAGTTTTGAAAACTGTTTTCAATGCTGAATTTTAAATTGTTGTAACCCACCCGAGTCCAGAGTGACGGGCAGATATTAAGATAAAATCATTATCGTTTTGCAATCACAAGATTGGCCTTGTTAACAACGTAGTTCAGTTGCACGTGGTTTTTTTTTGTTTTTTTTTTTGGTTAAAGTTATTGCATGGCCTGAGTGAACTACCCTTAAAATAAACATTTTGTTTGCTTAAAAGCATTTCTAAATCACTTAGTACTTTTGAAATCTGTAAACAATGTAAACTATGTGATCCTGCCTGCAATTTTCATGTCTGCCTCAAAAAATGTTTTTTTTTTAAAGTTATAGAAGTTTCCTTAAAATAATAATATTAATATTAATAATGTGTCCGGCACAAATGCCCCAGATATCTATAATCTGGCAGGTTTTATCCACAAGGACTATTGTACTTTGAAGATTTCATCTACTTTCATCTCTAAAGAACATTATAACCATTTTTTAAAATTTCCAATAGCAAAGGGGGGCGAGGAGGGCAGGTGGATGAAGCAGACTCAGAAGAGCCATGAGCCAAACTGGTCAGGCTACAAAGGGCTTGAGACCAAGACAACATGTTTTTCGTAGCACCAGACTGGGGCCCAAATCCAATCTTGTGGTTGGTGTACGGCCCCGGGCAGAGGTGACATGAGCAACTTTAGCAAAGGGAAGTGGTGGCCAAGGACCATCCTAGGACTTCTTCCCCTGACAGGAAGGAAATATGAACACACAAGTGCGTTCTCCTAGAGTAGCTACAGTTCCTGATCAGCATCCTTTGCATCCTGCTTTCCTGATCCAACAGGATGAAGACCCATCTCAGGCCACAGCGGAAAATATGGCAATGCCCCCATCATCACCACCACTGGGCAGTCTCCATATGTGCAGCTATCAATCAGGGAGTCTCGAGAACCAAAACGATGGTGCTTTTTGGCAGAATGCAATGGGCTATTTCCATGTACGTATATGCACACAGAAAGTGTTTGGTCCACCTAGTCCCGTATTATCCATTCTAACTGTTAGGAGCACTTCAAGTTCTTAGGCAGAGAGCCTTCTCATCGCTTGCCACCTGATCCTTGGCACTGAAGATGCCAAGGGTTAAATAACTAGAGCAAACTGTGCTGTTCCTAGTTGCATTACTTTGTTGGGAACATAGGAACATAGTGTGTTGGGAACATAGGCTGCTTTTGTACCAGGTAGGACTGTTTGTTCATCTAGCTTAGCATTGTCTTCTCTAGGGTTTCCCAGACTTGAGTTGTTTTTGGACTACAATTCCTATCATCCCTGACCACCAGTCCTGCTAGCTAGGGATGATGGGAGTTGTAGTCCGACAACAGCTGGAGACCCAAGTTTGTGAAACCCTGGTCTACTCTAACTGCTAGAGGTTCTTCCACATCACCTGCAAACCGAGCCCTTTGGTTTGCTGGATTAAACATGGGACCTTCTGCATGCAAAGCATATGAGCTACCATAGAGCTACCGCAGCTCCCCATAGTGTTACATCAACCACTTTGCCTAGCACAGATTGGCAAGGGAGGAAAAGCTACGGAGTAAGCCCACAGCCTTGACAGGAAAGACCACAGTTCAATGATAGACCATGTGTCTTGCATGCAGAAGGGACCAGGTAAAATCCTAGGCATCTCCAGGCAGGGCTGGGAATGTTCCCTTTCTGGAACCCTGGTGAGCTGCTGGTGGTCCATGCAGACTCTGCTGAGCTAGATGGACCAATGGTATGGCGCAGTATAAGGCAGCTTCCGATGCCCCAGACAGATGTGTTCTGCAGTCTTCTCATGGAGGAACATGTGAAAAAAATAATGAGCAGAGATTGGAGTAAATTAAAATGGAAATCCTGCAGCTGCCTTCCACTCAAAACACACACACAGCACTCAAAGAATTATAGAAAGAAGCCCAAAATTCAGCCTTATTATGCAGTAAAAATGTTGGCAACTAGCCTAGAGGCTAACAAAACCTGCTGGACGGGGATTTTTCCCCTCCCCTGGTTGGTTAGCAACCCTAATACAAAATGGACACCCCCACTTCAAACTGGAGAAGGAAGAACCTCATGTTGTGATATTCCCCCATTTGATTTTTAAAAAAACTTGTAAGCAAAAAACTAGTACAGAAAAGAAACAGGTAGTAGTTCAAATTCTACCATCACTACACTTGACTGTGCTCTTTTCCACGTGCAAGGAGTTAAAAAAAAGGAACAATGAATATGTGCGTACTTATCCATCTTTTGCTGCATGTATAGATCTAGTATAAAGACCAGACTAAACAATACCGTATGACAAAGTTCTTTTAAAAAGAAAAGAATTGTAGCTGGTAGGGGAGATGATAAAAAAACTAGCACTTTTTTATTTTTCTGAAAGCAATGGGAATCTGTTCCCTCTGCATAAATATTCTACAGGTTGTCCTCAATATAGCAATTTCAGATTCCCTCGATTTCTCATTATTCCAATCTTAAATTCAGTTATCCACATTTGCACATCAGTCTGAGGTGTGTTGGGTTTTTTTAAAATAAAAAAAGTTCTGATGTGCAAAAATCATCAACCCTTCAGTGCATATGTCTCCCGATACATTATTATATGCAATTTCCCCCAGTACACTCATTTTTCAAGTAGGTATACACATTTGTGCACACTCCCCCCTGGTATATGCATTTGTGTACACATGATTTGGTTGGAGAATTTCATTGCAAAATCTGGAGGAGTGTGAATGGAATGTCAAAGGATGGCTGTGTTTGCATATCATTTTGGGAAGGGAGAATTGGGGGGGGGGGGTAACTTTTAAATGCAAACTGAACGTAATTTCTCCCCAATCCTTAATCCTCAATATCACAGGGGTATGTTTGTTTGTTTGTTTGCTTGTTTGCTTTGCTTTTTACCATTGTGACTTTTAAATATGATACTAATATTGTAAATCTTTTTGTGTATGTGTTTTCTAATAGAAAGCCTGCTGAAAACATTTAAAAAGAAAATACAGCGAAGTTTTAAAATTACTCTTGGTGGGATTTTAAGTCTTAAGAGAATGTATATAGCAAACTCCTATACATACATTAATAGACAAATCTTTTCATTTATAATTTTAAGGAATTACAGGAGCAAGTCATCTTTAAAAAGGTGGGAAAGTAAGACACTATGGAAAAACTCAGCAGACCACACTTAAAAAAACCCGAGGAACATGTCCTCAATAAATATTGTGACTTACTATTACTCAATGCAATACAGTTGACTAAAACGTCTAACACTTCCTTCTATAAATAGAAACACATCCTTTCATTTATACTGTAAAAAACAAAAACAGAACCAGCATCCTGTTTTCCTCCTGTAAATGCAGCTATGTAATTAGTATGCATGCTTTGTGTATCACTGTTTCCACAAATCCTTTCCAGTCTTCACCCTCCAACATGGCAAGTATTTAATTTTGGGTAGTATTAGTTGCTGAGCTGCTAATTCCACTACTTACTTATGTGGAATGTACTCCCCCCCACCCCTAAACACACAATTTTTTTTCTTTTAATGTGATGGTATGTCCATATCTTCTAAAAACCACAAGATCTGTGGAGGTAGGGAGGCCCACACCACACCATCTAATCTGCTCCCCTTCTCCTGTGTTCTGCCATTAAACAAAAGAAAACAAAACCCTCTGATTAGTTTGGACAAACTTACTGTACCCTCCCTTCTTCGCAACCATTTGCCACTTCCTCTATTATTAGGCCTGGGTGGTGAATGAGAGATCGAAGTGCACTTCCATCCACTACATATATCTCAGTAATTCATTATCCTAATTTCTTTTGGGAGGAAAGAAGACAGTGTTTCTGACCTTGCACAAATTTTATCACTTCATAACCTCATCTTTCAACATAAAAAAACCCTAAGATCATGGCCACTGGTCCTATCACCCCATGGCAAACAGATGGGAAAGAAATGGAGGCAGTGAGCGATTTTACTTTCTTGGGCTCCATGATCACTGCAGATGGTGACAGCAGTCACAAAATTAAAAGATGCCTGCTTCTTGGGAGAAAAACAATGACAAACCTAGACAGCATCTTAAAAAGCAGAGACATCACCTTGCCGACAAAGGGCCACATAGTTAAAGCTATGGTTTTCCCAGTACAGTAGTGATGTATGGAAGTGAGAGCTGGACCATAAAGAAGGCTGATCGCCGAAGAATTGATGCTTTTGAATTATGGTGCTGGAGGAGACTTGAGAGTCCCATGGACTGCAAGAAGATTAAACATATCCTGAAGCTGAGGCTCCAATACTTTGGCCACCTCATGAGAAGAGAAGACTCCCTGGAAAAGACCCTGGTGTTGGGAAAAATTGAGGGCACAAGGAGAAGGGGACGACAGAGGATGAGATGGTTGGACAGTGTTCTCGAAGCTACTAACATGAGTTTGACCAAACTGTGGGAGGCAGTGGAAGACAGGAGTGCCTGACGTGCTGTGGTCCATGGGGTCACGAAGAGTCGGACACGACTAAACAACAACCACCACCTCATCTTACCACCGAACCATCCATTCTTCAAGGCAAGAAGAAGAAGAAGGAGAAGGAGAAGGAGAAGGAGAAGGAGAAGGAGAAGCCAAACCTAAAGTCTTGCCAGAAAGCAACACATGTGCATACCGGTAGAAGGTATCAGCACTAAGGTAACAAAAGATAAGCTGAAATGAAACAAATAGGTAAAAACATTAATGGAACGAAGAAGGGGGCAGTGTGCACAATGGACAGTGCAGTTTGACAGCCTGCTCAGAATGTACATGCTTTAAGCATGTCAGCAGCTTCGCCTATCTCACATAGTTAAGAATTAGGATGAATGTAGGAACTTTCCATTTATTTATGAACTAGTTGAAGTTAGCCCGTTAAATAACGGGCGCTAGAGGAGGAGGAGGCAGGAGGAGGCAGAACAGCGGCCGCTGGGGGGTGGAGAGGGGCTCCCTCCCCCTTCTTCTTTTTCCCCGGGGGCGGCGGTAGCGGCGGCGGTAGCGGCGGTGAGGATGGGGCGGCCCTCTGCGTCCGTGCGAGGCAGCGGCGCTGGCGCAACTGACAACGCGCGTGCGCCGCCGCTGCCTCTCGGACACGCCCCCCTCTCCGCCCACTCCAATCCCTGCGTCTGTGTGGGACATGGACATGCGCAGTAGCGCAATGCTGTGACACACGGACTGGACACAGGGACACAGCAACTTTATTATATAGGACACTCCCCCCCCAAGAAGCTGTCTAACCAGAGTTAAAAATAATGTATGTCTGCATTTGTGTGCATGTAGGTAGTATTAATTTCATTACATATAAAGCAACCAATATACTATTCCGTAAAAAAATATAACGAGTTGCCATTTCACTAATAAAAGAGTTTCTTTCTTTTTTATTAAAATGCTAGGCAGTGAGGACCTATGAAACTCTCTTCCAACTATTTTCTGGAAAGAAGACATGACACACATGCGTCCCAACGTCACCCTCTCTCTTGGCTCAGTCCACCAATAATTCCACTTTTTAAAAAATGGTTCTCTGCTATTTCTGCGTCTCAGCTACTCCCCCGCTGCAAAACGCAAAGCCAAAGAGTGGGTCATATTATACACATGGAACCGAAGTATTACGTGTGTCACTGTACAACGATTTATGGAGGCATACCATTCTTATGCTGTCCTGTTTTAAGAAACAGAAATATCCACAAAGTATATGGAACAACTGCTGACAGTCCACACCAACTCAGCTTCTAAATGGTATTATGCCACCGTTTAAAACAAACTATTGTTTCGTGTGAACAATCAATGTGCTGGTGCATGGTCTACATGGGTTTTTTTAGAGAGATGTCACATGGTTTATTTAGAGAGACATCACAGCAAGCGGGACTCTAGTTTGTTTCCTGGCAACTTGCCCACAGCATGAAGAGGGGCCACTTGGGAAACCTTTTAACAGTATGCACCAACAGGCTGTACATTCAACATTTAACCATGGTTTGTTGTTAACTATTATTTAACGAGACATACAAAACAGGACATAGTTTGCTCTCAGACCACAGACTGAAACTGGGCCATGATTTTAATCTCTGTTCTGAGAGCCAGCTATGTTAAGCAGTAACTGTAGCGATGCCAATGATTTGGCAATCAGGCCAGCAGGGCATGTTAGCTTACCCAACAAAAACCACTCCTAAACTCTTAGTAACATTCCACAGTTGTCACCGATATACAGGTTCAATGAAACACAATCTTTACCTAACTGTGACAGGGTTTTTTTCTAAACCAGGTTCCAGTTTGACCCACATCATCCTTGCTGTTGACAGCAGCAAAGAACAGCATGGTGATTGATTACTGATACAGGATTGATTCATGTGAACAAATACGGTTTGTTGGAGCAAGTAATCCATGCCACTTTTTCCAAATACAATCCCATGTCAAGTCAATTTTGTTTTTAAAAAAATCAGTTTCAGCAAACCATTTCTAAACATGTTTTGTGGATGACCTTTCAATAATAAGACATTTGCATTAGTATCCATGGGAATAATTTGATAAATCACCCAAATGAGTGGCCTGTTAATGCAAATATTTTACCTAATGTTTTGGCTTCTTCCAAATCTCTGGGTCACGCCAGTCAGCTGCACTGTTTCCAACACACCAAACCCTAAAAGATGGGCTGCTCTAAAATACCAGTGAAAGAAACATCCATTGGCATTATCTGAGAAGCATCTGGATTTTATCTTCAATCTTTTGCAAAAAAGAAAAAAGGAAAGAAAGAAATCAGGACATAGCTAAACAATCTAAGTGGATGCAATGTGACAACAAAATGTTGAAATAAAGCCATCTGTTTCGCATCAGAAGTTCAGATGTCTGGTTTTAAAAATGTAAAAGGGCTTTATCCAAATTAAATATTTTAAAACTCATATACATGAGTATAAAATTTTTCAGAATGCCAACTTTTGACATACTAGAAATCAGGTTACAACGAATGGTGTTAGCTGCGTAACTAACACCAAAAGCGCAATTAGCAAACTAGTATCTGACGCGGTGCCAGTATATTGGCCCCTAAGGCTGTTTACAGAATACCAGTCAGCTACTAATTTTACCGATGCATTTTAAATTTTTGTTTAACAACTACTTTCATTTTCACTGGCTGAAGAAGCTCACTGTTAAATCAGTATGCACAGAAAGTCAAATAAGTCAGTAGAGCACGATACTCTCAATCTGAGGGTCACGGGTTCGAGCAAAAGGTTCCTGCACTACGGGTTGTTGGGACTAGATGACTCTTGTGGCACCTTCCAATTCTACCATTCTATGATTCTAGGAAATAATTTCAGGACTACATTAACCTTTGCTTACCCAACAGCAAGTATTTCACAAGTTTCCACATCAGTTTTCAATCACCAAATCAGAGGCAAGCAATATCTTAAACAAAAGGCCACAATAGAACTGAAGCAGCCAATCAGGTACTGTATAAAATATTAAAATACAGTGCATACCCAAATGTACATTACTGTATTACATTTGTGCCCAGTGAAGTAATATCTCCGTTTCCTAAAAGCAGGGCGAAAAATGCAAACTCTCAAGATGCTTTGGGGATGATCAATATAAGGCATCAATTTACACGTTTTAAAGATCTGGTAATCAAACTGTTGGCTCACGAAGCTATTACTCTTTAGGTTCCCGATTCATCAATTAATATAAAACATTTGAAAAGTTATTTTTGATATATGCTTTTCAATATAGTATTTTAATATATATTAATATTCATTTTAAATATATGCTTACCCAGATTCCCACACCCCGAGTTCATTTATTGGTTAGATCTGAATACCTAAATGTCTAAGTATGGACAGCTTGATTCACCTTTGTGAATTTCAAAATTATGATGGCGACATGAACATTGAATGAATGGTTTCTTCTGATCTGAGACTTTATAAACCTGAACTAGAGAAAGAGAAGAAACCTCAATATTCCAGAGGTTAAATGCTGTGGCAAATTCAGTTCATATTTGCCACTTCTTGCTCACCAGAACTAGTACTGCAATATTCTGCCATCAAAATCTCTCCTTTAATTCCATAATTAAAATCTGCTGAGCGTAAAAATGGGGACAAGGGATGCCAGCATGTTACAGAGAACCTAACTCTGTTTGAAATTCAAAGTCTGAGTTAGATATGTTTATTATTGTAGTTACTTTGCTTTTTTTCCTATTTGAAACTTGTTGATAAAAGCTAACTTTAAGAAAAAGGAACTATACACCAAACTGCAACTCAAAGTGGCATCTTTGATGAATATGCAACAGAACTTCATCAGGGGACAGGACATAAATTAAAAGTATTATTCAAAACAAAATAAAATAAAAAAAATTCCTTCCAGTAGCACCTTAGAGACCAACTAAGTTTGTTCTTGGTATGAGCTTTCGTCTTCACACGAAAGCTCATACCAAGAACAAACTTAGTTGGTCTCTAAGGTGCTACTGGAAGGAATTTTTTTATTTTATTTTGTTTTGACTATGACAGACCAACACGGCTATCTACCTTTAACTAAAAGTATTATTGTTATTGTAGTCTTCACTCTGAAAGGATAGCACTGACTACACCAACAAAATCCCAGCTACTTACCTTCTGAAAGCAAGCAGTTTCTATGACTGCATCAGGGTAATGACTACTTGTGTAATGAGAAGGAGGGAGGAGGGAAGCCTCCGAGCTGTCACAACAAAAGTGCACTTTCTTCTGGGAACCCAACCTGTTGGTGTTGAGTAAACTATTCAAGCCCTGCCTGTACGCTACACAAAGCCTATCCTTTACCAGCCGGCAATATTGCAAAGGGTGATTCTTCAGCTGTTCCATGAACGCAATTCCCAAAGGTTTACACAACTATGCCATAAACAAATTTGCTCTGGGTTGAGTTTTGGCAAGCTGGAAATACTTCCACAACCACAACTACCTCCCTCTCCTGTGCTATTTTTGGCTGCTTTTCAACGTAAGGAACTGTAAAATGAAGAGCTGGCTGTTTGGAGGATGGAAAAGAATTAAAACCAAGGACTACACCACTATAAATAGAGAGAGAGACCAGAGTGGGTTTTATGCCAGGTAATTTTTGGGTGTGTTCCTTTTCATCCCAAGAAAAAGAAGAGCATTTCTCAAGCTTGCAATGTTCCTGTGATTTGTAATATTTATTCACAGGCACAGTAAGGCATCTGCACTATTAAAGACTGGAAGAGCAATATCAGGAGAATGATTTTTAATACTTGCACAACCAGAATGGAAGAGAACGTTAAGGCTTCTTAATATTCTAATAAGAACCTTGGCTTCATAGTGTTTGGCAATTCTGATAAACAGAGAGCAGAATTTAGAAACACAAGTAAACTTAGCATAGTCTTTGTGTGTGTAAATAATTCTAAGAGGCAACTCTCTTAGTACAGGAATAGGATCCTGCTTTTGTATTTACTTGCAGTCAATGATAGTTATCAGCACCATATTTGTGCTACTGTCCAGTTCTAGGAAATAAAAACAGTATACAGTTAGGACCTTGGTTGTCCGATTTCTGTATTCCAGATACATTATCGCGGTGGCAACTCCTGCTTCTGCAACTACTGTAAGGATTACATGGTGCTGTGTGGCTCTGGGGTAGGGCCTGGGCAGGCATTACACAGCAGAGCTAGCCAGCTGCTATGTGTTTATCTGCTACTCACCTCCTTACAGATTAGCCCACGGATGCTATTTAGGTGGCTCAGGCTTGAGCCCTGGCTGTTTGTGGCTGCACAGTCATACCAGTTTCCCTGGCAAGTGCAGGTAGCTTAATTACTCCCGTCTTTGCTCATCCTACTGTTTATTTCTAATTTCGGTTATTTTAATAAAGCTGCAGCGTTTAATCTCCAAATCTCATGTCCACCCCTTTTTACAATTTTGCACATCAATCCATTTGAACTAAAGCTGGACAGACAAAAGACACATCAGGCTTTACCTTGGCGGCAACTATTTCCATTCCAAAACCACTTGGAAATGAGAGAAACAGAAGAACCACAAGTCTGGTCCTGTGTAACACACATTTTGACTCGTCTTTTATAACGATCACCAATTCTCATGAGTAAATCAATACGTATGATGGTGAGCTGATGCAGCCTAGATGTGTGACACCAATGTCTACAATTGTCAATGAATTCACAGCAATGATTTCATCAGTGGTAGAGTACCGGTATATGCTTTAAAAGCAAGAGGTACAAGGTACAATCCCTGCCATCTCCTAATAGCACTCTTGTCTCAAACCCCGGAGAGCAACTCCCAGTCACTGTAGTCAGTAGGCTACTCAGCTAAATAGTCAATGGTCTAACTCAGTGGTCTCATTCACACATAAAGCTGAAATTTGAACCATAGTTTAGTGTTATGAGAACAAGTCACAGCAAGAATGAGGCTCATGCACCCTACCTGGCTCTTTCTTCTCCAAGAGGAGGAGGTTTAGAAGCTTTGGCTTCCATTTTAGAGTAGTCATGGTTTGTTCTTCATAACCACAGGAGCAAAGGAGCAACAACGCAAGGGAGATTTTAAAATCACTTTCCTGAATTGGTTGAGATACTACACACTTAACTTTCGTATGCTCCCTAGGCCACAAATGTTAACCCACCTAATACTTTAAAAATAAAAAGCACCCACACACCTCCCATTATCACACAACACAGCTAAGTAAAGACACAATCTGCATCATTCTGCAATATCAGATCTGTTCTGCCTGCCTACCTAAACATTAAACATATTAAGTGGCTTTTGCAAAAGTTGGTAAACTTGCAACGCTTTGCTAAACAATAGGGAGGTACTCAGGTATTCCTCTCCCTTCTTTAATTGTCTGATTTAACTCTGATTGAAAAACAGCTGCAAACAATTTAAATTGGAAGCATGTGAAAGTCAGTGCAATGACAACAAAGAAAACAATATTCATTGTTATCTGTACAACAGGAAGAGCCTGTTGCAAGCTTCCCACCACATTTCTGGTAAGATTAGTGGCTGAACCTGAACCTATTATGGCAAAAGATTCCCAAAGCTTGCTTAATTTTTTGCTTACTTACTCAATGGGAACACAAACAGGAAGTATATTTCTAATAGGTTTTGTGAGGAGCATATGATTATTTTCCAAAAGGGATGCAATTTTTATGTTGGAAAGTTAGGGAAAGTATTCTGATTTTAAAAACAACCGAGTTAGAAAGGGACAGATGACACACACACACACAAGACTATTTGCAGGGAATATTTGAAACTAAGCAATACAGCCATTTAGACTGAAACCATTGAAACTCTTGTGATCCACTTCTACGTTCATCTTCTGATTTCGTTTTGGTCTACTGTATGTGCTAATTCAGATGTGTATGTACATGGTTTATCCTACACCACTCAGGGACTTGTGTGCATGCTGAACATGTGAACTGTCTCTATTGGGAGTAGGGAAATGTACTGGAGACGATGTGGTATAGAAACTCCGACAGTTAGGGTGATCTGCACTGGTTTCTTTGGTCATTTAGGTTACCAAGCAATGGGCATGCATGCATGCATGCATGAACTAAACTCAGCTTCAGCTGCCTTCTTATAGTCTTTCTAAACTTTCCCAAGTGCTTTGGACTATAATCAGCTCCAGCCAGACATGGCTAATGGTCTGGGGGTGATGGGAACTGTAGTTCAAAACGCCTGGATCGAACCAGGTTGGGAGAAGCTGCCTTATTTTATAGGATGAGTTAATGTTTCATTTTACAGAGAGTGAGTGAGTGAGTGAGTGAGAGAGAGAGAGACACATCGGAAATCAAAATCTCTTTGTACTTAAAAGACAAAACTCAGGAACGAAATGGCTAAGAGAGTTCCAGACCCTTCAGTGCCCTTTTGTTACAATTCAAAGTGTTCTTAAGATGCACCACTATTAACAGAAAAGGAAAAGTCACAAAGTCTTCCTCAGAAGCACACAAACAAAACGGCACTGCATCTTAAAGCAACACTGTTTAGGTTTCTAATTTAATCGAGGCAAAATTTGGGTAAGTCATCAGGCCACATCAGAAATTCTTTTGGCCACTGGTATTTTAAGGAATGTCAGAGCACAGCTTCTGTTAGTCTAACACAGAACAAGCATTGTTCACACTGCTCTGTGGGCTGTTCAAAGACGCCTTTTAAATAAGACTGAGCCACGTTTCCCATACTAACAAAGTAGATTACTTAACATCCAGCACATCTTGGGCTTCCAAAGATTTGCCACCACCTCCCTGGCAGGTCTTGTCTTACAGGCTGTTAATCGTGTAGTTTTTAAGCTTATGGATAATACTAATGGTTCTTGGGTTTTATTGCAATATGAATTAATTGGTTGTTTCTTGTACAGCCTATTGGAAGATACTGTTTTATTTTAGGCATCTGGGTTGTTTTGAACTGCCCTTGTTATTGTGCAATTATGAATTGACATTTGGTGATTTGTCTTACACTTTTCTGTGGTTGGATTGTTTCATGTATTGCTGTTATCCATTACTTTGATATTTACCTCACTGCCTTATTGTGATTTATATTCTACTTAACGAGATACTATAGAGACCGTTTCTGATTTCTCTATACTACCTCCACTGTCAAAGGTACTATGCCTCTGAATACCAGTTGCTAGAAACCACAGGAGGGGAGAGTTCTGTTGTGATCAGGTCCTGCTTTTGGGCTTCTTGATTGGCCACTGTGAGAACACAATGTTGGGACTGGATTGACCACGGGCCTGATCCAGCAGGCTCTTCTGCATCTGATAGACCTGCACACTGTCTCGCCATAATGGTACATGCTCTCGTTATCTCCTCCTTGGACTACTGCGATGCGCTCTACATGAGGCTACCCTTTGAAGGTGTCTTGGAAACTACAACTAATCCAGAATGCGGCTGCCAGACTGGTGACTGGGAGCGGCCACCGGGACCATATATAACACCGGTCCTAAAAGATCTACATTGGCTCCCAGTACATTTCCAAGCGCAATTCAAAGTGCTGACCTTTAAAGCCCTAAACAGCTTCAGCCCTGTATGCCGCCATCGTTCATTCTGGAAACAGATCCAGCTCTGAGGACCTCCTGGCTGTTCCCTCACTGCAAGAAGTGAGGTTACAGGGATTTGAACTGCTGTGGGATGCAAAAGTCCCTGTCAAAGGCCTCGCCTTCTGCCAGTTTTCAACCTCCTTCACAATGCCACAAATCTTTCCACAAATGCCAAATATCCCCCAGTTTGTTATTCACAAACTCTTGTCCCCAGTGTTATTCACAAACTCTTGTCCACTGCATTTTAATTGTGTTTATGAATAGGAAAGAATAATGCAGATATTACTCAGCAATCTTCTACAAGTCTTAAGAATTTGCTGAAGAAGCGTTCTCTCTCACATAGTTCTCAGTATAATTTTTTTAAAGAGTTCATGAGAGTCCTGCTGCACTCCGCCAAATAAACAATTTTTCATCATATTCAGCAGCTGACAAACATTCAGGCTCCCTAGGGCAACACCTCCCAGATAGATGAAGATTCTTCCCTAATCGCTGCAGAACCTTCAGATCATTCTTAAAGAAAAAACACAATATAACAATGTTTATATATAAACAACTGGCATATAGCCACTGTTATCTATATGACATAAAACTACTTATGCACTAAATACTTTAACCCGCATTGCCTACCGGGCATGCTTCCTCATGCATTAGTGTAGCAGTTGTTCCTTTTTCTTTTAAAAGCTGGCATATTTTTTGCCATGCAAAACACAGGCCTTTAAGATGCAGGTTTATGCTACAAGTATAAACGGCGACCATTTTAGACGCATCCAACTGACGCGTGATCGCCAATGAACAGGTCCTTTTGGATCTGGAAGAAGGTAGAACAGGGACAGAGCAGAACAAGGCAGGGGGGGGCATTTATACATGCTGCACCAACGCATATGGTGGCCGGGAACGGAACCCCCACGCAAAATGGTCGCCGGCTTTATATAAAATGTTGTTTAGGCCTCAACAGGCTGCACAAAGAAAACCAACCCCTTAGTTTTCACTGGAAAGATTGTTTCGAGATGGACTGCCTCCTAGCAACAAAGCTGGTTTCAAACTTAGAATAAGAAGAACCTTGCTGTATCAAACCAAAAGTATGTGACTGTTTTAAGTCAGCGACTGGATCCAGTGGTAGGCTGGGTAAGGGTCAAAATATTGAGACCAAGGGTGTCTAAGAGCACTGTGCTGTTCAGGGGCACTGCTTTGCCTATGGGTGCTATACTAGCACACCAGATTTACATATTTCTAACTGCTTTATTGTATATTTATGCATTTAATATGCCTTCTGTAATAGTATGGTGCTCTTTCTTGTCTTTACCGATTCCATTTCCTAACTATTTTCACACCTAAATCAAAACCACAACACTGAATTGTCAAAACAGTTTTTCCAAGTATAAAAATGCTTAGCAATAAGAGCTGTTTTCAAACTTAAGAATAAAAGCACCATACTATTACAGAAATCACCCAAATGCATTTATATTTTCCTGCAGAACACACATATACACAATAACATATTCAGTAATATTCTCAAGTTCTGGACCTCTTTTCTCTCTTAAAATATACCTTCAACACGTAGTCATCCATAAGCCCTATCATTTGTTTATAGACTTCTGACAGGACAGCATTCATCTTGAGCTAAATTCTGCTTGCACACCCTTGTTTCTGCTCCATATGTGCACATTATCTTCCCACACATCTTTTTTTCCCACCCTGGTAGCTACATTCCCCAACCCCCAAAAGCTCCCTTGATCTGCTTCCCACAGCAACACTCTCCAGTGGTGAAAGGCTACAACATCAGCACTGAAGATATGTCAAACACGCAATGAGGATTTCTGGCAAGCTATACCAGGAACCACACCAATTCCTGGACACAGCAGGATTAAAAACACTACAGCCCTGCGTCATAGGCCTACTTGGCGCCAGCTTCGTTTCAGAACAGAGAAGAGGTACTACAACTACCAAAATCACTTTCCACACTCCTTACCACAAGGTCGTCTTAGCACCTTCCATAATAAAGCAATAAAAGAAAATTAAACACTGGGCTTTGAAACTGCCCGCTTGGAATTATGTCTACAGATATTTTCAAAGGAAACGTTCACACACTGCAGTTTACCGTCATCTTCCAAATTTCAACTGGCTGCAGTGCATAACAATTTTGCATGAGAAAGGGAAGTGCTTAAACCTGATTCTGAGTAGCCAACTTAAAATGTATAATCGTATGCTTTCAGGTCGGACTGATGGGTTTTTTTATTTTGCACTGTGATGTTCGCTAGCCTCTCTTCAGATAAATAAATAGTGAAATTTAGGGGGTCTGAAGCACAGAAAAAGCTAGTGCATTCCTTTTGGGGATGAGCAATAGGTGGCTTAAAGGCAAAAGTATTTATTATATTTTATGTATATATTTTTATGTACTGTATATCAGGGTGGATTTGATTTAAATCAAATTGATTTAAATCACGATTTAAATCACGATTTAAATCACTAGTCAGTAAGGCTTGATTTAAATCACTAGTCAGTAAGACTTGATTTAAATATTTTTTTTTACAGAAAGACTCATTCTTGCTGGTATCATCTTAATATTTACAACCATATGAAGGTTTCATTTTTGGAATAATAAATTTTCAGAGTAGTTTTGACAGTTCTATCAAAGATTACTGATTTGGTTCTACTACTAGAAATACATAGACAGATAATTATGAAATTATGGTGAGGTTTAATAAGTTAACTGTTTATATTTGGACAACTTTTCTGCTGTACTTTATTGGAAGGAGAAAAACAATCATTTCCTTAATAACCATTTAAACAAGTTATTTAACTAAAGCAATAACATGATAGCATATGTATCCATGTTTGTTAACTGATGTGGTTAAACATTTTTTTTAAAAAAAACTTAGACTGAGTTAGCACACTTGATAAATTTAAAACAAATCCTTATTTCCTGATTAATAGCCTTTGGACTACAATGTAACTTAAATAGAAGACTATATTTAGAAAGATTTTTCCTCCAAAAGCATTTTATTTTAAAAATCCAATTTAAATCAAAAAAATCCGATTTAAATCAAAAAAATCCGATTTAAATCAAAAAAATCAGATTTTTTTTATTTTTTTAAAAAAATCATTGATTTTTATCCACCCTGCTGTATATTATTTAGCTGCAGCAGAAAGGACCGGTTTACAGAATTTCACTAGATCATTCTTCCTCTCCATTCTCAATATTTATTACACAAACTTCTCTAATCTTTGTTATGGTTATTACTACTACATTTTTATCTTGTCCCTTCTTCAATAAATTCCAAAGTAGTATAAAAGGTTCTCGCCCTCCTTTTTTACCCACACTGCAACCCTGTATGGTAGGCTGAGAGAGAGTAAATCACCAAAGGGCATCCAATGGAGTTCATGACTTACAGGATTTTTGAACCTGGGGGTCTAGGTCGAAGTCTGACACTCTAACCCGGGGTTTCCCCAAACTTGGGTCCCCAGCTGTTTCTGGACTACAATTGCCATCATCCCTGACCACTGGTCCTGCTAGCTAGGGAAGATGGGAATTGTAGTCCTCCCAACAAGTTTGAGAAACCCTGCCTCACCACTATGCTACAAGAGCAGCCGACGTCATACACCCCAATATCTTCTCTTTGTATATGTTTTTTAGAGCAGGGTTTCCCTAAAGAAAGATGACTAATGTCTGCATCACAGCTGTTCACCTCCCATACTCATGGGAACAGGCCAAAGCTCAAGCCATTTTAACACATTTTCCTTTGGACTGGGTTTTTGTAGTCAGGGTTAAGCCAACAGTGTTCCTGCTTAATTATCATTTATAGCCTGTCCCATCTGAAAGGCTCAGGGTGGGTAACATGAGCAAAAGAACAAAACCTGAACCTTGATGAAAGCAGAACGGAATTCCAATATGGTAAAATCTGTAAGCAAGAACCATGCGATCCTCTGTCCAACCTCCTACTTCTCTTGAGAAATGCCAATCTTCCCAAGCAATTATACTGATCTTATCCCGACTTCTCTTGCAAAACAGATCACATATTTAGCTAAGTGTTCTTTTCTGTGAATTTTATTCAGCTTTGAACCGATTTGTAATTATCTACCCTGTTTCCCCTATTTTAAGACGTAGTCATAAAATAAGCCATAGCAGGATTTTTTCGCATTTGCGAAATATAAGCCGTACCCCGAAAACAAGCCATAGTGATAGGCGCAGTTCTGGAGGGCGTCAAGGAAAAGGTGGGGCTGGGATTACGTAATAAGAATAAGACATCCCCTCAAAATAAGCCATAGTGCGTTTTCTTGAGGGGAAAAAAATATATAAGACGGTGTCTTAAAATAGGGGAAACACGGTATACAATATTGTTTTCATCATAAGGCTACAGCTTTTTGCAAAGAACACAAACTTCGGGGAAAGAAATGCACACAGATAATAACAGATGCAAAAAAAGAGAGGAGCCTATCACTACTAAAAAATGATGCAACACTACTAAAAAGACCAACACAACAATCATAACAATAAATCTTCAAACGCTAGAAGCAGCAAACAAACTAGGGGGGTAACTGGCGAGGGAGTCAAGGATGAGCTAAAGGAGGAAAAGGTGATTAGAACACTGCCCTTAACACACTGCCCTTAAAACTGTTTTATTTTTCGCTAATTAGAGAAACTAGGATGATTTAAGTGCAACGCATATTTGTTTCCTATGTTCTCTACAACTCCAGGAGAGTTGCTTCTTCAGTTAAAATAGCCTTGTGGTAGGATGAACAAGCTTCTAGGAAACATGAAGTTATGTGGGAAGTGTACTTCTGCAACTTAATCGTAAAAAAAATTCAATGCAACAGAAGTCATGTGGCCACCTCTAAAGGAGCTTCCCCGTATCTCTTTCCTCCCCTTCTCACCCCAATAATACCCAAGAAACTAAACCGTGTGATAGGACTTCATGACACCATGAATTTCTCCCACCCCCAGAAACAGAAGCTAATAAAGTGGAATGGAGAAATGAGCAATGCAATGGCATCACATCATGCATTTCAGTTGCTGCTCCTGTCAGCAGTCATATGATCCCTACTGTTTCTCATTCCAGCCTCCAGATGATGTTTACAGCCGGAGCATCTGCATTTTGATGTTACAATAAAGGAATGCACATGCATATTTCATTGAAAAATCAATTGCTTTCAGCTAGTGTGGTGTTTAACTGCCACATCCATTCTAAGAACATATGAACATCAGTTCACGGAAGAGACTGCCTTCACTGTGTTGTTCATTCATTCATTCATAGGAAATTACTATTACAAACACTGTCCCCTTTGGGGGATTACACAATCTTTCCAGTAACCTCGTTCAGATACGGAGGCGTGGGAACTGCTGTGCTGCAATGAAATGTTTCAGTGGATCGTGTTTACCAGTTAAATTCCATCAGTTAAAAAATAATAATTATGGGAAATAAAGATTAGTGGATACCAAGCTACTACAAACCAGGGCTGAACCTTACACCAGAAATACACAACAGGTTACTCATTTATGACTTAGCAAGGGAACTTAGCTGAGTCACTTGATATTGTATACGGATGGGTCTCTTTCCCCCGCCCCCATATCTACAGTACCGGTATTTCCTATGGTCACTATGGCAGCCCCAAACAAATGAAAACACAACACTGAGTTGAGGACCACGTGGATATGAAAGTTAGCAAATATTTCCTTTTCAACACCACATTTTAGAGAATGGAAGGGGGGTAGGTGGAAATCTTAAAAACACATATCGTCACCAAAAGGCTATAGGTGACCTCCACAATGGTTTTCTCATCTTGTTCAAAGCCAAGCATCTCCAAACTCGGCCCTCCAGATGTTTTGGGACTACAATTCCCATCATCCCTGACCACTGGTCCTGTTAGCTAGGGATGATGGGAGTTGTAGTCCCAAAACATCTGGAGGGGCGAGTTTGGGGGTGCCTAAAAGCATACCTCCCTAACAGCACATCTCAGAAAACACTAATTTAGGGGACTGAATGTACTGCACCTAAAGGACATTCTTAACTGGAGGGTGCTTCAGCTCACATCATTTCCTACCTAGTCCCCACAGCTGACATCCACTGGCAAGGGACAAGAGAGAGTTGCACAGTCCAGAGATGCTAGTATTCTTGTGCACCATTTCCTCTGAGTTCAATATCTGTTTGTATACTACGTCTGAACATATAAAAAAACTACCTTATACCAAGTCCACCTTATACATGGATCCATCTAGCTCATTAACCTGACAGGCATTTTCCAGGGTTTCAGCCAGCAATCCTTCCCAGCCCCAACCTGGGACCTTCTTCACGCAGAACGTATGTTCTACGTTGTGTGACAGCCCTTCCCTAAAGCAAAGCTACCTTGGTTTTGCTTCTGTGCACGTGGCCTTTATAAGCAAACTTCTCTGCAACGCCTCTACAACTCTCCCACGTTCAAGGAAGAGAGACAATAATGTTTTCTTTGGGATTTTCTTTGGTATTGTTCCTGAAACGCCTTTGACAATATAATCCTATTCACACTTACCGGTACCTAGAAGGAAGCTTAACTGAACAAAGTGGGACTTGCTTCTGAAGAAACTTGTATAGGATTGCACTCTGGCTGGCAGCAGCTCTCCCAAAGTTTCAGACAGGCATCTCACGCAGTCCTACCAGGAGAAGCTGGTAAATGAATTTGAGACCTTCAGCGTGCAAAACAAAACCTGGAAGAGTGCTACTTGGTCATATCCTAAATGGAATAACAATCTGGTTGCACTTCCCCCAAAAATGACATGTCTAAGACATTTTATGAGTAAGTGGAGTAGAAATGCACGTATGTTTTAAGTGAAATATATGAACTGGGGCATAACAAAGGTCACTTGGTTTATAGCTGACTTTTCTGTGTATTTATTCTATTAAATGTCTATCCTGGCCTTCCTCCCAGGGCAGCAAACATAAAAAAAAAAAACAATAAAAATACAAACATATTCAAAACATTTCAAAACAATTTAGACTTTGTTGTTGTTGTTCAGTCGTTCAGTCGTGTCCGACTCTTCGTGACCCCATGGACCAGAGCACGCCAGGCACGCCTATCCTTCAATGCCTCTTGCAGTTTGGCCAAACTCATGTTAGTAGCTTCGAGAACACTGTCCAACCATCTCATCCTCTGCCGTCCCCTTCTCCTTGTGCCCTCAACCTTTCCCAACATCAGGGTCTTTTCTAGGGAGTCTTCTCTTCTCATGAGGTGGCCAAAGTACTGGAGCCTCAACTTCAGGCTCTGTCCTTCTAGTGAGCACGCAGGGCTGATTTCTTTAAGAATGGATAGGTTTGATCTTCTTGCAGTCCATGGACTCTCAAGAGTCTCGTCCAGCACCATAATTCAAAAGCATCAATTCTTCGGCGATCAGCCTTCTTTATGGTCCAGCTCTCACTTCCGTACATTACTACTGGGAAAACCATAGCTTTAACTATACGGACCTTTGTCGGCAAGGTGATGTCTTTGCTTTTTAAGATGCTGTCTAGGTTTGTCATTGCTTTTCTCCCAAGAAGCAGGCGCCTTTTAATTTCGTGACTGCTGTCACCATCTGAAGTGATCATGGAACCCAAGAAAGTGAAATCTCTCACTGACTCCATTTCTTCCCCCCAGAGGTATAAATTTAAGAGTCCTATGAAAAGCCAAAGGATATCCCACCAGTCTGAATCAAAGTAAGGGGCACACACAAAGCAGAGGGACTTCAACCTAAATGAAATTTGCTAGGAGGCACCAGGTGACTTGAAACAAACAAACAAACAAACAAAAACCATCAGCCACTTATCTGTACTATTTATACCCTAGTCTTCCCTCCATGGAGCTAAGAGCAGCCTTACATATGGTTCGCAGGTGGTCTACCAACCAGGAACCGTTCAGGGGCAGATGCCTTTTCACTTTGTTGAGCTACTTCATGTCCCTTTGGAGTGTTCATTACATCCTTTGGCCCTGATCCCAAAACCACAGCACATGCGTTTTGCATTATTAACTTATTTTTATTTAACAGCCTTTGTTCGCATTATTAAAACAAGCAGCACTTGAGGTCTGATTAGTTCTTCTTCCGTTACAGTTTCCCTACTTGCTGTGCTTCAGCATGGACAACAGACAAGAAGCAGACCCATTCTTCTCTTTCCAACTTCTCTTTCTGGCTCGCAGACACGGCGAGTACTCTCTGCAATACTGTCAGCTAATCCAGACTACTAAGAAATATTTCTTCCACATAATTAAGCTTTTAAAATAGGCTTGGTGTCCCAACAGATTTCCTGCCTATAACCAAGACATATTAACGTACAATGATATGAAAGAACAGGTTCTGGCCTGTTGCTAAAGTGAATTCCTATCATAATCCACAGGGAAAAATGAAATCTGCACTTTTGTGCTTCCACTATACTTGCACACAAACCCGACACAAAAGACAGATTAGATTATTTTCAGAGCGGCGTACTCTATTTCACACACCCTCATTTATACCTGCACAAAATGAACAATGTAATGCCTTGGGGAAGAGACTAGAGTGTTACTTAGCCTGGCTACATTGCTCCTGATTTCTTTGGACAAGGCCAGCACCTGAGTTTGTCCAACAATATTTTCAGATTGTCTAGCTGCCATGTGCTGAACTACCTGTTCTTTTATTTTGTGTACACAAACGCTAAGTACAGTCAGCACACTTGTTAACTCTTCAGATGCAGCCCCTGAGGAGGAAGTGGAAAGAACTGGAGACACAGGAACAACATTCACTCTTAATTCCCCTTGGAAGCATGATTGAACCTAACCATTCCGATGGACTGGAGGCAACTTTCAACTTTTCAGTTTAGTGGCTTTTTCTTTTCAGTAACCAAAGGATGATAAGGAGAAGATTTATGGGGTATTCTTGTGGTGCCTTCCTTGCACTACTAGATTATAGCAAGCCAGAAACTGCATTTTTTGTTTTTGTTTTAAGGTTTTCTTTATTAGAAGCACAGCTGTTCCCTCCACTAACACCCCACATACTTTCCTGTTCAGAGAGAGAGATTTCCCTTCAACTCTACCTCACAGTCACATACATGTTAAAGATGGTTTGCTACATAGCCAAGGAGATTTTCAAACTCTGTGCAGATTCCTAAGCATTCCCAGGTATTGCCTTTCAAACACTCAAGCCCAACAATTGCCTTTTATGAAGCTAAATTGACCTGACCTCCATGGGTGTATTTACTGAATCTGAACAGGGTGCCTTGTAAGGTGCATTATTTCTTCACCAGAACACTCTGTCCACCTCCCCTCCCTTTTCCCTCTCCAAGTGTTTCCACATTGTATTTTACTTCTAAGGATGGGTTTCTCCCACACACAAACTTTTTATAAATATAACAGGAAAAATCTCAGCATTTTACACCAGATTGGCTCTCCATTATATCATAGAACCCCTCTCACACACACACAAAAACGACAACTCACAAAACCAGGCTGCAATCCTGTGCACACTTATGTGGAAATGTGCACCATGGAACATTAAATGGGTATTCGGATTTTATGCCTTTTCATTGACTCCTGAAGCCCAAATCTATTTATCTGTTTACTCTGAAGTAAATGCCCCACAGCCTGCAAGGCAGCTTGCTCCCAGTCCCAAGCAAGTGTGTATACTATACACTGCTTAAGAGATACACACACGTATACAGATAAACAGATATATAACATGAGTATGAAATACTGTACGTGCTTCTTACAGTGCGAGTCTAAGCAAGCATGCTTACTCAGAAGTACTCCGGCGAGTCTTAACTGCAATCCCCAAACAGAACACCAAAAACTGTCAGGAAGAATCAGAAACTAAATCCAAAGAGGAAATGCCCTGTTCGACTAAGAGCTGTTCCACAGCCGAACGGGTTTCCCTTAGGAAATGGCGGTCTCTCCTTCCTTGGAGATCGGATGACCACCTGTCGGGGATTCTTCGGCTGAGATTCCTGCATTGCAGGGGGTTGGACTAGATGACCCTGGGGGTCCCTTCCTTCCAACTCTACATTTCATTGATTCTATGATCACACAGCAACTCTACAGACCACGTTCTTCATGTGTTGAGGTCTCTGTTGAGTCAAAACCACCACCCATAAACACAAACGCCCCACCGACCCACCCCCCTCCACTTCTATTGAAAAACTCTCGACCTCTTGGCCAGGGCAGAATAAAAGGAGGCGGAGCGCGCCAGAAAGGCAACTTGTTGCAACTTAGCCAAGTTGCTCGGTCAATCTGCAGAGGCTTGCAAGGGGTGGGGGTCGGGGGGGGGTGGATGCGTTGCTTCCGCGCGCGTTGAAGTAGACGGCAAAGGCTGCGGGTGCTGCTTACCCGGAAGGAGGGAGGCGAGCCGGTACAGCGCACGTCTGGCCGTCCATTCCTCTCCGAGGCGGCTGAGGCTGCAGGCTCCAGGTGGAGGAGCTTGGAAATCTTTTCCGGCGGCGCGCGAAGGAAAGCGCCCCCGCCGAGGCACGCAGGCAAAGGCAGCCGCCCGCCCGTCTCACCTGTGGCGGCGGCGGAGGGGCAGAGCGCGCTCAGAGGCGGCGGCAAGGGCAGTCGCACCCCCACCGACGGAGCGCGCCGTCCCGCCGCCCTGGGAGGCAGCAGCCCCACATTCTTCGCCTCCTTCTCCGCCTGCGGCTGCCCGCGCGCGCCCAGACAGTCCGCTCTGAACCTCCCTCCCTCCCTCTCTCTCTCTCTCCTTCCTTCCTTCCCTCCTCCTCCTCCGGCTGCTTCCCCTGGGGCTCAGCGGGAGCCCGGCACGGAGCGCCAGAGGGATGGGAGGCTGCCCTTTGAAACCACACCTTGGAAAACTTCGCCAGGGAGTGGGGAACTGGCAGCGAGGAGCCTTCCCGGACGCAAACGCCAGAGGGAAACAGAGCTTCCCTGTTCCTCCGCGCTGCTGCTGCTGGCTGTGGCCGCCGTCTCCTCCTCCTCCTCCTCCCGCTTCGGCAGCCCTCGCCGCGGCTTCCCGCCTTGGCGCGCACTGGCCTCGCCAGCAGCCACACGCGCTCGCGCGCGCACGCCGCCGTCCCTCCGCGCGTTTTCCCGGGCTTAGCCTCGGCGCTGGAATTCCCCCCTCTCTTCGCCCAGCGAACTGCCGGAGCAGCAGCAGCTGTTCCCGTTAACGGGCTGCTCCAAGTTGCCGTCCCCCATTCCGGCCGCTAGGGCGGGAAAGCCAAGCGGGCCGAGAGCCCCTTGCAGGTGGGAGAGTGGGAGAGACTGATCCTGCAGCGTCTCGCCCTGCGCTCCTCGTTTGGACCTCTCCTGCTCTTTTCCCGCCTCTTCTGGTGGAGAGGAGAACGCTTCGTGCAGCCTGATGAACCAGCGGTTCTCAAACTTTTTTTTCCTCTGCGCCACATTTTGGGAATAAGAAATTGCTCGCGCCACTGCCCAATTTGTTATTGATAAGAAATACGCTGAGAAACGAAAAGGAAGAACTCTTAGCAGTGCTTGATTTCGAACGCAGAGCACAACTACTTTATAATGTGATCTTGGGACGTGCAGAAAGTATAAAACAATGCAGCTACAATGCATGAATCATTCCCAAAATATAATGATAAGTGAGCCACTTACATATGTACCTTAAGTATGTCTAAATTTATTATTATTATTAATCATTTATACCCCGCCCATCTGGCCAGGTTTCCCCAGCCACTCTGGGCAGCTTCCAACCAAATATTAAAAACTCCATGAGAGGTGTGAGCTTGCTATTGCCAGGAAATCTTATTTAGGTCCAATTTGAGACAGGCAGCTTCTCATCTCATCAACACAAATAAGCTTCTCTCTTTTCTGATCTTTCATATTTGTTGGGAGTTGAAAATCCCCATTCACAACAATATGTACTGGAGCCGATGCTCCTGAATACCCATATTCTGCAAATAAATAATCATCATTTGATACTATAATGTTTACATGTTTCTTTGATGGTCCTTGAATCTTCACACTTGCCATCTTTCCCTGCCACACCTTAGAGAACTACTGCTCCAGCCCATAAAAGCCCAGGCAGCATTTAGTTATTATTACATTTATATTAAAATGGGTACATTGATTTTCCTCCCCTTGTCCTCACAACAACCCAGTGAGGAAGCTTAGGCTGAGAACTGAGAACTAGCCCAGGGTCATTCAGTGAGCTTTCTGACTGAGCAGGGATTTGAAGATGTATTGGAGGTGACATCCCTCCTAATACCAGTTGTGGGGAACACAGATGGGGAGACTGCTGTTGTGCTCATGTCACAAGGACTACCTGATTCCTTATGTTCCACCTCGATCACAGAGATCCTCTGGTGGGGCACTTCTGTTGGTTCCCCAAGCCCCTGGGGCCATCACCAGAGTCTGAGCTTTTTTTCATGTGGCAGGCCAAGCCCTGTTGAACTCCCTACTGTAGCGATTCAGTAGGAACCATTCCTTCATTCAGATGCCTCTTGAAGACTTTCTTGTTTGACAGGCCTTTGCGACATGAATTCTCTTTTTAATCCAGTCAGTATCTAACAATGTTTTTAATTACGCTTTTATGGATAATATAATAATAATAATAATTTATTATTTATACCCCGCCCATCTGGCCGGGTCTCCCCAGCCACTCTAGGCGGCTTCCAGCAATATTAAAATACATACACATGTCACAGAATAAAAACTTCCCTGAACAGGGCTGTCTTCAGGCATTTTCTAAATGTCAGATAGTTTGTTGCTTTTGTTTTTATATGTTGCATTCTGCCTTTTTATATTGCGGGTGTGTTTTATAATTAAAGTGTGGCTTACATACCGTGTTTCCCCTATTTTAAGACACCGTATTATATTTTTTTCCCCTCAAGAAAACACACTATGGCGTATTTTGAGGGGATGTCTTATTTTTATTACGTAAGCCCAGCCCCGCGTTTTCCTTGGCGCCCTCCAGAACGGCGCCTATCACTATGGCTTATTTTCGGGGTACGGCTTATATTTTGCAAATGCGAAAAAATCCTGCTATGGCTTATTTTATGACTACGTCTTAAAATAGGGGAAACAGGGTATTTGCACCTGGCACCGACTCCGAGGTGCCAAGACAGTTTGATGCCCCAAATGTATTTTTTAGGGGGCTGGGCTCCCTAAACTTTCAGAGGGCGTTTGGCTCTGCCCCCTGGCTCCTCGTGATGTCAGGACATCGTGTGACATCAGGGGCCCCCAATCCTCTGGAGAAAGCCAGACCCTCTGTACATTTGTAAATAAACTTCCTTCTTGTGGGCTTCTGATAGACATTTGGTTGGCCACTGTGAGAACAGGATACTGGGGTAGATGGGCATTTTGTGAGATCCAGCAGGGCTTTTATTATGTTCAGTTGGCATCATATGATTGCTGTTTATCTGACAAATGCAGATAACCAAAACTGGCTTTGTGTTGGACTTGTTTTTGGTCTCCTTAAAAGCTGGCAAGAAGATCATAAATGTGACTGGTTGTCTACGTATTACATAACTGTCCTTTCAAGAGATCTTAACAGTACCTAATCTCACATCAAAAGCACAGCACATTACATATATGGATAAGTAAGCCTTTGTTCTCATTACGTTTACAGTGCGTACCACATAATGAAAGTTGCATAATAAAAGGAAATGGGCAAACAATGGTTTTTATATCTTTTGTTGATTTTTCAGCCTGCTCCTTTGGTAAAACACACAAACGCACCGGAATCTACCGCTGTGCAGAATAGCTTAAAGTAACGATGGCATAAGAAAAATTGACGCGCCGTGCTTCCCCTTATGAAACGAATGTGCTTTCTCCGAAATTTTCAGATTATTCAAAGACTGAATGATCTTTTTTTTTGGCAGGGATGCTCCATTTTGCTCCTTGCTTGCTTACCAGGTATCTACATCCTGATCACATGTTGTTTCTGAAAACATCCTGCTAAGCTGTCCTAGTTCCCAGCCCAAGACAAAAACTGCTAGAGAATCAGCTGGATTTCCAGTGGTGCTCTGTCGCCTGAGCTCCTAAAAAGAAAACAGTCTCTGTTAAGCCCATGTAAGGTGAACAGTCCTGGACCCGATCGGTGGCTATATTGTTGAACACTGGCTGTATTGAAATCAAAAGGACTTGACCCTGAGTGGAATTATACTACCTGTGCCTCCTTGGGCTCCTCTTTCTCAGGGCAAAATAAAGACAGAGGAGGGACCAGTGGGAAATTTCCATTACTGTGAATGAACCTTCGCTGCTCTCTAAGCTACAGTTCCCTGAAGCATGGGACACATTGGCATTATTCCTTTATCACATGTTAATGGAGCAATGCCCATATTCCCAGCTGTGAGGAAATGCAAAACACACATCAGCCACAGCTGCAACCAGGAGAGTACAACTGTGTCGGCTATAAGCAAGTGAAAAGTCTTTGTGTGCTTGTTTTCCCAAGCCCCATCCACTTGCAGTTTTGGACTGCAGGCACAGTTTCTATTAAATCAATGTTTATTCCGCTAATATTCTATTAATTCAACTTCCGTAAAATGGATTTGTGCTTTTTCATGTTGTTTGTGGGGGCGCATATTACCAATTCTCTAATGCAGGGTAAAGGTAAAGGTAAAGGGACCCCTGACCATTAGGTCCAGTCATGACCGACTCTGGGGTTGCGGTGCTCATCTTGCGTTATTGGCCGAGGGAGCCTGCGTACAGCTTCCAGGTCATGAGGCCAGCATGACTAAGCCGCTTCTGGCGAACCAGAGCAGGTCACGGAAATGCCGTTTACCTTCCCGCTGCAGTGGTACCTATTTATCTACTTGCACTTTGACGTGCTTTCAAACTGCTAGGTTAGCAGGAGCAGGGACCGAACAACGGGAGGATGAGCAGGAATTGTGGAGGCAGCACAAACTTCCTCCATACATTTAGCAGAGATGGGGTGGTATTTCCTGTCTTTCCAGAGTTGTTATTACAAACAGATAGGACACTTCAGCTGGGTTCATCCCAGAAATGTGTGTGCACAATAAATCTACACAAGCCATTTGATAAAGAGCTCCCATGTCCACAAACTTATGTTGTCATATTACGTTTTAAGCACTGCAACTCTGGAGTTCATGCCACTTATCCCAAAGTACTATGAATTTTTCGTTTCCTTCCAGTCAAAAAGCCACTGTTCCTAAATGATGATTGCATCCCAGATGTTGCGGAGGGGGCTTAATTTTTGGAACTGGATGTTGGGGCACTTAAGGTGCTGCATTGTTTAGGAACAGCAGGTAGATCTTCAGTTCCACTGAAAAAATCTTAGAGGACCAGTGTGTTGAGAGAAGAGGGATAAAATGGCAAGTTTCCTTTCAGGTTTTCAAAAATGATCTGGAAGTTGTTTTGTTCTTGACCAAAGAAGTCAGGCTTCAACATAACACCAGGCATAACCTAATAGTTGTGCTATCTTCTGCAGCACTCTCAACGGTGATGTAGTCAATCATTTACCCAAAGTACTTACCCACAGCTTGTATCTTGGCCCACTTTGAGTTAATGTACTCATTGCCACCTTCAAATTTCACTGTGGTGCGTGGTGCAGAACGCTTAAGGTTTATCAAATTCTATCCTATGTTAGCATAACTTGCAGGTACCAGGGACAGCTTGTTACAATTTATATTAATCATGTACTAATCAAACCCCAGAAGAGTTGCCATGTTAGTCTTTTCTAGCGAACCCAGCCATAAGTCCCACGGTCTCTTAAAGAGGAACAGTTTGTTTGTTTGTTTGTTTGTTTGTTTGTTTGTTTGTTTTTTGTGTGTCTATGTCTCTGTCTGCATGTGTTTGGATGCATCATTCGTAACTTTGTCTTTAAAACACATTCTGTGTTTTAAAATTTAGTATAATGGACTTTGGAATAGCATTGTGCAAGCTGGGTGTGGATTATAAAAGAGAAGGGTGTTTTCCTTGTTAGATTCATATTATGACTCACTCAGCTAATTAGGTGGAAAATAGAGGTGCCTTATTCTATTAATAAAGTACAGATAGCCAGCATTACAATTTTGCTGTTGCAGCGCAATGATGAAACAAACACAGGACAATGAATCGAGATCTTCTAGGATCTTCCTCTCCCAAATAGCTTTGCATTATTGTTATTATTATTTTCAGATAGTTTTTGTAGCATTCTGTTCAATCAGTGTGTTCCATCATGTTAGCCTTCAAGTATCTCTCGCAGGGAACAAGTAGGGGCAGGTACACGCCACATGAAGTATTGCTATGAGCCAATAGTTGTTTCTTCATATTAATCATTCACCCATTTGCAATCTACCCATTTAATTAAGCCTCAAAAGTACTTTGTGGTGGTGGGACGCTCCTCCTTATTACTTCATGTACTCTTACTCAAGAGAATAAGCAGGACCAAGGACTCCCAAATTGCTCCCCATGGCGGCAGCTAACCTGTGTGGTGAGCTTTTCCTTTTGCTCACCTTACCTTGGAGTTATATATCTATATATTCCATTTCACTAGCGAGGATTCTCCATGTGACAAACCACTGCAAAACAGCTCAAAGCATAAAGAGAACTACTTCTACAGGAAGACAGAGTCAAAACCCTGTAGCACCCCACTTCCCACTTTTTTCTAGGATGACAAAGAACCCTTGGTGAGCACCCTGGGTTTGGTCCGTCAACCAGCTACAAATCCATGTAAACCGTAACATAGGACTCAGCTATACAGCTGCAAATAAAACATTCCAAATGTGTTGTAAAGTGCAATATACAAATGTTACACTAGATGGTGAGACTGAGCTATGCAAAATTCAATGCTTTTTTCAAAATGATTTTTAAAGCATTTTCACAGCGGGGTTTTTATATGTGTGCATATTCCACTATGGTCTGTCTTGCATTTTACAAGTTTTTCACAAGAATGGCATTGAAAGCCTTCCTGAAACCAAGATATGCCACATCTATGACATTATCTCCATCCACCAAGCTTGTAACTCCATAAAAAGTAAGAAGTATGATTTGACGGCCATGACTTGTTTTTGAGAAACCCATGCTAACTCTTAGTAAACAAGGCATCCTTTTCTAATTGCTCAAAGGCACTTCCTATTCTAGGACCTTTCCTGGTATCAAAGACAAGTTGACCAGTCGGTAGTTACCTGGATCCTCTCCCGCCCCCCGCTTTGAAGAAATGGCAACTTTTTCCTGCCTCCAGTCCATAGGGACCTCACCTGTTCCCCCCAAAATCTCAAAAATTATAGACGAAGTCTCTGAGGTTACATCTGCAAGTTTCTTTAGTAGCCTTGGAAGCAGTATACCCCAGCCCTGGAGATCTGAATTCATTTGAAGTAGCTATGTGTTCCCTTACCACCTCTTTTCCTATCTTGAGCTGCAGTTCCCTCTTTTTATTATTTATTCTATTATCAACAGAAAGGTTTCCTCCTTTTGGGAGAAAACAGAGGCAAAGTAGGTGTTGAGCAGTTCTGACTTCTCTCTGTCACCCGATAGCATTGCTCTGTCTTCTTCACAAATATGGCCTACAAATTCCTTGTTCTTCCTCATCTTTGAACATAGCCTCCCGAAAACCCATTTTTTATTATTTTTAACTTCTCTTGCAAGCCTGTATTCATTCTGAACATTAACCCACCTGAACTTCTCTCTCCCTAGCTACCCCCTTATATTGTTCCTTCATGATTTCCCACTTTTTCCATTTCTTAAACATGTCCCTTTTAAATCTCAGCTCATTTGAAAGCTCCTTATGCGTCAGTTTCTTTAGATGCCTTCAAATGCGCACTCCTCCATTGTCTCCCGAGATGGACAGATGCCAACAAATTTTCTTTCTTGTTGGAACTGTTTGTGATTGTGACCTTTAAGAAACTCCCGTCCATCATGAACTCCCTTCTCTTTGAGTATTTCTGACCATGGGATCTCACCCAGTAGTTCCTTATACTTTTTTGAAATCAGCTTTCTTAAAGTCCAGAGTGCATGTCCGACTGCACTCAGTTTTCCCAGCATCCCTGTGCTGAGTTACATTACACACACACACCTGTAAAAATTAATCAACCTTATTGTGCTGATCAACTTTATCACACTCTAAGTCACCCTGGTGCTGCCTTCAATCCCTAAGAGTATAGAACTAGTGGCCTGACTACTTGCAACATGATGAAGGCACTCTAAAACGTAAGGATTTGTAAAGGCTTCAGCAGGGGGTGTGAAGTTCCCATGATAATACAATTTTCTGCAGCATCCTAGTGGCAGGGTAGCATGTGCAGTTGCTTTAAGTAAACATGCTTAGTAATGTATTTCTTTTTGTTATTCCGTCTTCCTGAGAAGTCAACAGTGAACAAATCGACTCAGAAACATTGGAGGCGTTTATATGTTTAGCCTGTTATCTTGTTGAGACACGGTCAGGATCAGTGCAATGAATTCCATGATGATTAATGGGGCTTTTGTTAACCATTAAATTATAATTGCTACCACTGCAGATTACCTGTAGGCTTAAGTGTAAGTTGAAAAAACAGTTGCGGAGATATTAGAGAAAGGCCTTTGCTGAGGAACACGAAAAAGCCTTGGTGAGTTGTAAAAAAAGTGGTGAGTGATTTGCAAATCAGGAAAGGCTATGCCCTGGAGTAACCAACTACGGCGATAATTGTTCCTGTAAATGTTTTGTATGTGCTTCAGAAGTGAAATAAGGATAGCAGATTGTTGCAACCACCTGTATGTCAAAGGCAGCCACGTCCTATGTGACAGACAATCCTTTGTGACCTCAGTTCTGTAAACAGAGCTATATTGAATTCACCATTGTGGGTAACTGCTATGAACCCAAACACAAATACCCACATAAATTCTCCTCTGTTATTTTCAAATTTGGACATAAATTGCTGATTTCAAATCAAAATGTTTGAGAAAAAACTACCAGTGGGTTCCCACTGGACTACACAATGCCGAAGTCTATTGGGCAATGATTGTTACTACACATAAGCTTTGCTCCCTTTTCCCCACTGTCATTATTCCTACTCAGATGTCACACCCTATCCCGAGAACAGCTTCTGCCGCATGTAAATTGCTCCACAAAACTCACTTGTTCTGCTGAGCTATACCAAGACTAGTAATTATTATCCTTCCCTAAAGTTGCTCAGGGCAATGTACACTGTCCCTGCCTTTATGCCCTTCACAACAATTATGCAAGGTAAATTAGGCTGAGAAATAGTAACCAGTCCCAGGTTGTCCGATTAAGCTTTGTGGTGGCGTGAGGATTTGAACTCGGGTCTCCCCACTCTAACCACTGAACCACACTAGTTGGTATAGTGGAGATCAACTCCTCTGTTCTCAGATACATTATTTCAGTTAATCTTTCATATTCCGGCTAATTGTGCAAAAACAATGTCTCACACCACTAAATGACTCTGAAAGGGAAAACACGATTGCTTCCACACCAGAACAGCTAAAGTAGAATAAAATTATCCAGCATTGTCCTCCACGTGGCTGAGAGTCCCCATTCAGCAAAAGTCTCTTCCAGTGTTACCCAAAAGCTTCTTGCTTGCAAGTCAAAGTGAATTGTCTACACATGTCTATTCAGAAATAAGTCTTATTCAGTTTCAAAAAGATGTCATCTGGATTCTCTAAAATAAGATAATGTATAAAGGTAAAGGTACCCCTGACCGCTAGGTCCAGTCGCGGACGACTCTGGGGTTGCGGCGCTCATCTCGCTCTATAGGCTGAGGGAGCCGGCGTTTGTCCGCAGACAGCTTCTGGGTCATGTGGCCAGCATGACTAGGCCGCTTCTGGTGAACCAGAGCAGCACATGGAAACGCTGTTTACCTTCCCGCCGGAGCGGTACCTATTAATCTACTTGCACTTTGACGTGCTTTCAAACTGCTAGGTGGGCAGGAGCGGGGACCGAGCAACGGAACCGCCGACCTTCTGATCGGCAAGCCCTAGGCTCAGTGGTTTAGACCACAGCACCACAAGTAGATAATGTATAGAAGACGCCAATTCCACAGGAAAAGTACTAGGGTGCTTCCATATTATTACTATTTCCGGAGGTCACAAACTGGGAAATTCAGGTTGCAGAATTAAAATTGATTTGGTGCTCTTATACAACAAACCTGCTTCTCCCTCAAAAGTCAGACTTTCTGTGTTAAGGAAAGTGATAGGAGAATGCACTGCAAAATGCGCATGGCATTCTCTTAACGCAACATTGTCTTACCCAGTGCTTTTTTTCAGAGCATTACTTATAGAACTTCTGATTTCCATTTATTCAGCAACAGGTTGTGCCAGTAAACCGCAGCCCCAGGCACCCATCTTTACATCCAAATTGTCACTTGTTAGTAGCTATCCAAATTATGACATTAACAGCATAATAAAATATCCTCCTATTGTGTAAAAGTGTTAAGAAGCAAGTGATTTTATCCATGTCATAAATTATTGGGGTGGGGGGGGGGAGGAACATGATAAATAAATCCTACTTTTTGCTCTGTTTATTATGGAGTAAAAAAAAAAAGTATTCATATGCTAATTGTACTGTTTGCTCTCTCCAGGAACAAAGTCTACATTGTTCTTGCTGCTAGTGAATTCAGTTATTTATCCCCGATTAGAAAATGTGCACTAATTCAATTTGTATTGAATTGAGATGCTGAAATATATATATACATACATATCATCATCATCAACAACAACAACAACAAACATAGGGACTCATGCATCAAGTGCTTAACCTTAGCTGTTATACAAAGACATTCAGAATTTACACTGCATCTTTTTCCTGAATTCATCACACTAAAGCTGAGAGTCAGATTCATTTAGGATTCATTGCTGCTTTGGCAACTGGTTTTGCATTCTGACCAAGGCCTGCATGACTTGTCATTTGACAAGTGAAAAGCAGTCCATCAGCCATCTATGGCAGCCCACTAAAGACTGAAAAGGAGCCTCTTAGTTTTAGTGCCTGGGGGATTGTTGGCTGGTGGACTGTGTTCAACATAGTAGGTCATAAATTAGGCCTGCTGTAATTATTAATTCAGTTCAGCACTGGTGAAAGATTCTTAACAGTGCAGCCCCATACCCTCCAACATTTCTCCAGTGAAAATAGGGACGTCCTATTCCACCCAGCAGGACGCGGGTGGCGCTGTGGGTTAAACCACAGAGCCTCTTGGGCTTGCCGATCAGAAGGTCGGAGGTTCGAATCCCCACGACGGGGTGAGCTCCCGTTGTTCAGTCCCTGCTCCTGCCAACCTAGCAGTTCGAAAGCACGTCAAAGTGCAAGTAGATAAATAGGTACCACTCCAGCGGGAAGGTAAACAGTGTTTCCGTGTGCTGTTCTGGTTCGCCAGAAGCGGCTTTGTCATGCTGGTCACATGACCTGGAAGCTCTACGCCGGCTCCCTCAGCCAATAATGCGAGATGAGCGCTGCAACCTCAGAGTCGGTCACAACTGGACCTAATGATCAGGGGTCCCTTTACCTTTATTCCATGATGACGATGATGATAATAATAATAATAATAATAATAATAATAAATTTACTATTTATACTCCACCCATCTGACTGGGTTGCCCCAGCCACTCTGGGCAGCTTCCAACATATTTAAAAAACACAATAAAGCATTAAACATTTTAAAACTTCCCTATACAGGGCTGCCTTCAGCTGGCTCAGGGGCTGGATAACTCCAACATTTCTCATATGAAAACAGGGACATCCTAAGGAAAAGCAGGTTCAAATCAGAAATCAGGAAGGCTTCTGTAAATCCGAGATTGTCTCTGGAAAAGAGGGACACCTGGAGGGTCTGCGGTTCATTCCACACCCAGTGCCTGCCTTTCTTTCCTTCCTTCCTCCAGCACCCCCAATTGCTTTCGTTTAATGCTGTGTATGTGGATTTATAAACAGCTCTACGTCTGCACCAATCCTTCTATGTTTCAGGTGCCTGGGGCAGACAAAGCTAACTCTACCCAGGCATGGCATCAGAATACCAGGCATCTCCCATAAGGCAGTAATAGATGCTATGATCATCTGTCTGAGAGGCACTTCTTAGAAAGCCTGACTCACAGCCAGCATCAAACATGGGAGAAACAGAAGATATGATGAATCAGACCAGCTACTGCTTCTTCCTAGACTTGAAGCCCCAAGCAGAGACAGGAGCCAGATGCTTAAAACAGCCATATCCTAAATCACACCAAGCAGCTATAACTCCTTTCAAATGAAGTTACAGAAAACAACCCAGAGCTATTTCCATCCATCTCCCCAACTCCCTTTCTCCGAATTAACTGTTTGAAACCACTTCCATTAAGCAGTGACATTAGAGATGTATTGCATTAGAGATGTATTGCATTACCCTTCAAGTGCCCCAATTTTCCAGGGACAGTCCCAGAATTATGAAAGTCATCCCATCTTCTGTTTTGAAAATGGAATGTCCCATTTCCCCCACCAGTGACGTCGCTGCCAAGCTCAGGGAGAAGGATGAGCCGGGGCCTGTCCTGAGTAATGGAGGATGCAGCTGCAGTTGCTGCAAGGGAACATCGTATTACCTCTCCATGGCCGCCACTGCTGGCTTCCTCCCTTGGGCAGCTTGTAGTGGCTGCTGGAGGGTAGGTGAGGAGGAGGAGACTGTGGCTGCCGAGCCCCAGCCCTGTTAGTATATATGCATAATATGTGCAATTTTGTACCCATTACTTGGCTGAAGAATTGCAAAATTTGGATAAGTGCGAATTTCAGCAGAGAGCTGTGTTTCATTTTGCATCTTGTTTTGGGGGGAGCAAATTAGGTAAGCGCCCTTTAAAATATGAATGGGGTAAAATTTCTCTTCCCACACCCTGGAACCCTTTCCAGGGTCTCGCTGCCTAACAGCAGCATTAAAATGCTATTTCTTTTTTTTGAAGGGTGAATAATGATATCAAAGAGAATGATCTTCAGGAATTGCCTCCAAACATTTATGACGTTCAGTTTCCCAACCGAGAAGCCATCAATAACTTTTTGTGAGGTAACTGAAGGGAACACTGCTGTTCAAGCAATTTAGCAACAGCTCTGAAAGAATAGATTCCAGAAATGTATCTGCAGTGGGGAAGCTGTGAGGCATTCTCTAGGTGGAATGCAGAAATGTGCCACTCCCATGATATGCCTGATTATTATACGCACAAGAATGTAACAGATGGTTGACTCTTACGTTTCACCTCTTCCCCTCCCTTCCCTCTGACATGCTCGAATCTGATGTACCGGAGAACTTTGGTGAACTTTTTCAAAAGGCAGCTGGAAGATTTACTGGCTTATTTCTACGTCATTCATTCAGAATTATATTCTGCCTTTCCACAGTGGTGGCGAATAACAATACGAAAACACAAACATGCCATACACAATAACAATAGAATCTAAAAACAATATCAGAACTTGTAAAATCAGAGGGTGAGATTGTTACATGCTGAAGGTAGATGCCTTTTTGACAGAAGACAATAATGTGCCTCCAGCTCTTACGGCTACCAGACAAATGGAAAGGTATTCCCCTTAGGGCAGGCCCTACCATTAGACAGAGTAAAGCAGTTGCCTCAGGCAGCTGATTTAGGATGTCCTAAATGGCAGAAAATTGCTGCTTAATATATTATTATTATTATTATTATTATTATTATTATTATTATTATTATTTTATTATTATTTATTATTATTATTATTATTATTCTTTTGACTGCCACAGAAGGGAAGAGGCATTTGCGGGATATACTGCCTCAGGTGTCAAAATAACTTGGCCAGTCGTGGGTACAATGTGCCTGGAGCTGGGAAGGGAGGGCAGCAAAATGGCTTGGGCTAGCCCTATTCCTCCTTGGTTCACAGCTCAGGCTGCATGTACTGTCAACCAGTGCTATTTTTCTAGAAAAAGAGGTGTCAGAACTCACCATGAACACCTCAGGCACCCAACCTGAGAAGTTCTAGAACCGAGTTCCGGCGAGTTCCAGCTGAAAAAAGAAGAAGAAGAAGCCCTGCTATCAACCAACATAAAAGCAACAGTTTACCTCATGGAAATACTATTTGTGAAGTTTGTGGACTGTTGCCTGAGGAGAAAAACTCCCAGAGAGACACTTCTGTCAGAAAAGGTAAAGGATGTCAGAACAAGTCTCTCTCAGCCTGCTTTAGCTTACATTCCTATATCTATTCCTTTTGATGAATCTTGTGGAAGCCGCCATGGATAATTTTTATTTGAAAGGGAGGAGTAAAAATAAAAATAAAATAATCCTGACAATCCGGCCCCTGTGTGTGTGTGTGTGTGTGTGTGTGTGTGTGTGTGGCCTACCCATTGGCGGCTGACATTCTTCTATTGTGCTGGTCATCTTGCACTGCACTACATCAAGCTCTGTGATAGCAGTGTTGTAAGCACAAGGGTGAGATAAGGACAAGTTGTTTTTAAAGTCTAATGCTGTAATAGTTTTATTTTGAGCAACTGCCCTGTTTTTAAAGGGAAAAGGACTCTTGGTAGCTGCTCACAATGTGCAGAGGTCAACAGATCTCACCCGTACTTGCAAAGAAAATTAGGAAACAACTGTTTTTTTCCAGACATTAAAAAAAAACACCAATTCTTATTGCAAAAACAAAATAGCTGCTTGGATGGAAGGGAGCTTGAACTGTACATTTACTGAGGGGAACACAATGTCCAGTATCAATTTACGTTCTAAATCAGGCTTCCTCAAACTCGGCCCTCCAGATGTTTTTGGCCTACAACTCCCATGATCCCTAGCTAGCAGGACCAGTGGTCAGGGATGTAGTCTCAAAACATCTGGAAGGCCGAGGTTGAAGAAGTCTGTTCTAGATTAAGGGGAGAGGACTGCCTTGGGAGGTTGTGGTCTCTCCTTCATTGGAGAGGTTTTTAAGTAGAGATTGGAAGGCCATCTGTCATGGGTGCTTTAGCTGAGACTCGTGCATTGCAGGAGGTTGGACTGGGTGACCCTCGGGGTCTCTTCCAACTCTACAATTCTATGATTCTATGAGATACCATACTTGGCCGCGTAATGGTCACATAGTTTGTGCCGATTTTTCCTTTCCCAAAAAGCGGTGTGTGACTATTATGGGGCGGAGGTAGAGGAAGGGGCCGCAGACGGGTGGCCGAGGTGGTTGCTTGCCTGCTGCTTCCCCTTCTTGGCTGGGTACCGGAGCGAGAGCCCAAGGTGAGCATCAGCAGCAACAACAGCAGCAACATTAGCAGCCTCCCCTCCCCTCCTCCAGCTACCTCTGCTTCTCGGCTGGGTCCAAGTAAAAGCCAATGGCGCCAGTTTAAAGCAGGACCTTTAAACCGCATCCTTGCCTCTCGACTCTGTGCAGCCCAAGGCGGCGGCAATGGGCCTGGCTTTGCCTTGCCTCCTCCAGCTACTGTACGTCCGCTTGGCCTGGCAAGCCAGTGAGCCCTCACTGCCTCAGGAGCCGCCAGGAGCCCCCATGCCGACCCCCAGCTCACCTCAGAATTACCTCTGCGACTATTATGTGGGAAATGCACTGGGACCGATTTTAGGATCCGAAAAAGGGCTGTGTGACTATTACATGGTGGCGACCGGTATGCAGTGAAATACGGTATTTGTATCTCACTTCCACAGCAAACTGGTCCCCAAAGCAGATTTCAGCTGTTTAGTGGAAACAACAGAAGAGTATAGAAACAAATTTTTGGAACATTGCAATGAAACTAATGCAGAAACAGGAGCAAGAAGCTTATGACTGATAATAAATTCAAATCCTAAGAATTAGATGTGGACGAAAGCTTAGGCGAACATCACATTTTCAGTTGTCACGTTACTACCTGGAGCTTTTTGTGCCAGGTGCCAGATCTCTCTGCCTTGCTGCCATTGCAAACTTACTTTTTGTTTTCAGGAAACTTTGCTGATATTTTGGCACCAGAAAGCACAGTGTTGGTTGGACTCATTCACCCACCATCTTAATTTGCCCAGAGGCACATGCTGGACAACACACCACTCTGCACAACACCCTCCCACAAAATAAAGCTAAAAAATATATTTTTAAAAAATCTGACACAGGACATTCAACACTTAACAGAAGCTAAACTGCCCCCCCCCCCAAGCCTGTCTAAGGCACTCTGGCTCTGGAATACATTAAACCAGGAAAAAGAAATCATATTGGTCATTTCAACAGAACTGAGCACACAGATGCAACCCAAGGGCATAAACACAGGCTGCTGCCAGAACCACAAGAATAAGAAGTGCAGCTAATTCTCTCTGCTTCGGGACCAGAGGCGAGACATGCACCCCAACCTTGTACTGTACATGTCTATACACAACCCAAGTCAGGCTGTAACCTTACGACTTCTACCTGGAAACAAATTTATTTGCTACTTGGTGGTGTTTTATATAGAATATTGGGTGAATTTTAAGCAGCTTGCAATATATATATATATATATATATATATATATATATATATATATATATATATATATAATGTGTGTGTGTGTGTGTGTGTGTACTCTCTCTCTCTCTCTCTCTCTCTCTCTCTCTCTGTGTGTGTGTGTGTGTGTATATATATTCATTCTTTGAGTGAGGGTTTTAATATTTCTTTCTTAAAATGTTTGATTCCTGATTACATTCAATCAATCAATCAATATTTATTACGGTCAACGACCAGCACACATATTAAAACATAGAATCGATCAGAAATACAATCTAAAATATATTCTAAAAATTTAGTCTGACAAGATTTATCATCTTGACAGCCACCTGTCAGGAATGCTTTGATGGTGTTTCCTGCTTGGCAGGGGGTTGGACTGGATGGCCCTTGTGGTCTCTTCCAACTCTACGATTCTATGATTCTATGATCCTTAATTCATTATGTAAGAAATAATTGCGTAATAATTACACTACATCAGATAGATGAACTGCATCAAATAATTACATTAATATTGGATTTGTTTGACGACATTCGTGATATCTATGTAGCAATGGCCCAATGTAGTAGATTTTTTTAAGTGTGGATACCAAATTGTTGGTAGCAACCCATTTGCTCTGTGTTTAAGTACAGAGTGCCACCTGGTGGTTAGTTTCTGTCCCAATAGCAGCCAGAGCTGCTGATAATTTCACAAGGTGATTCAAAGTTAAAAGTGTCACCACTTGGACACTTCTGCCCATCCATCCAAGACAGTTGACATTTGCCGCATTTACAGATTTAGCTCAATGTTTCATCAATTCAATACCAAGCTATTACAGAAATTAAATATACAGCCCCTCAAGGCCTAATTATAGCATACCAAAACCACCAACATGCTGGATCTCTGAAACATATTCCCCACTAATGTATTGCTTTCAAGTGAAATCTCAAGTAAGCATATTTTATCCAATATAATTCCTTAACAATTAGTAAGTTACTACCACAGTCAAAACCTGGCTTTCACGTCTCTCTTGTAACTGCTTCGAAAATTATTTTACAGATTCTTTAGGGCAGTGGTTCTCAACTGGTGAGCTGCAGCTCCTGGGGTGCCTTGAACAATAATCAGGGGAGCTGTGGGTGGGGGAAGCCATAGGCAGCACCCATCTCCCTCCCCCCCTCTCTCCTCTGATGATTATCAATGATTATCAATGCCCCTTCCACATGCATAGCCGCAGCTGCAGCTGCCTGCTTTGGTCAAGGGAGCTGTGGTGTCAGGGCTGGAGTCAGGCATAGGTCAGCAACAAGAAATCAACCGAAGTTAGGGAAATCAACTCTTTATTCAAGGAAACAAACCACAGCTCTTGGCCTAGTGGTCTCAGCAACTCTTTCATGCCCCGATGAAGCAGTTGAGAGGACTGAAGGCCCCCACCATCCCAGTGCCCACTAGGAATCCTCCTCTCCAGGGTCTTTCTTGTGCAGTCTCAGGCTGTGTCTGTGCCCAACCCCCATCCGCTCTGCCCTTTTCATTTATCTGCAAGTTCTAGGAGACCAGGGGACGGGGAGATCTGATCGCAGCAGGAGGGGGGTGGGTTCCCTGGATTCTTCAGAAAGCCTATCTTCACTCTGCCTCTTGGCCACCCTCCCCTTCAGACTCCAGAGTCTGAACTGTTCTCTGCCTCTTCCTGCTCACTAAATCTTGTCACCACTTCTGCTGAAACCTCCACCTCCCAGTCTGCTCCACCTTCTCCCTCGGACCACACATTGTCGTCCCACCGCCAAGCCCCTGGCTTGGAGCCTTCTGCTCCTGGGGGGTTCCCTAGCGGGTTCTCCAGCTGGTGCCTCCCACCCCCCACCCGCTCTGCATCCAGCCAGTCCCATGACATGTAGACTGAGAAAGGTTGAGAACCTCGGCTTTAGGGTAATGGTAGTCCATGCAGTTGCCCTCTAGATGTCATCAGACTACAACTCCCATCGTCCTTGACAGCTGGTCATGATGGATGGGACTGATGGGATCTAAACTTCCAGAGGGGACCATGTTGGCTATGCCTGCCTTAATCCCTAGGTGGGCCAGAGAGGGTTAATGAGATCAAACGAAAACAGCCTACCGCGCTACTTCATTCTTCTCCTTTTCCCCCCACAATGCGATTTTCACACACCCTCTCTCACCTCTGCCTCATCTTTTAAAAGCTGCCCAGCGTCAAAGTTTATTTGAATTCATAAGCTCCGGAATCCGCTTATCCCAGAGCTTATCCCTAGCCTCTTTGAGAAATGGGCCCACAATACAGTTTGCTGATGAAACAACATATGGCCGGTTATGCCTTGATACAATGAACATTTCCTTGGCTGACTGGAAACTGATGTCACCTTAATCATGTCTTGTCTAAATTAGAGTCGCATGCATGTGCGCGCATGGGGGGTGGGAGAGAGACAAAAACTAAAACTTCAACAGCTTGTAGCACCTGAATCCAAATGATCAGATCCACATTGGCAGCTGGGTGGATTGTGGTTCCTCAGGACAGATGAGATCACAAGTTTCGGGAAACCACCGTTAAATAATATTGTCAAGTGTCCCATGGCATTGACCACCATGTTTTTAGTTACAATGGCCCTGGCAGAAATCTCCAATTAACTTGGAAAAGTTTGCTCTGAAATGTATTTACAGGGCCATTACATCACCCTGCCAAGGCACAATTATTATTATTTGACATCACTCTGATTGTGGTGAGTAAATTAGACAAACGCTCCGAACCTGGGAGTCTATCCAGCAGAGGCATTTTGATGATCTAACTCAGTTACTAAGACTGTTTGTTAAATGAAATGGTTTCAATGGGTGATAATTGAGAAAGCTGCAGACAGTGTCTTCCAGGGTGAAGACCACTGTTCGCTGCAGAAAGTTACAAAGATCTGGCAACATGTTTTGCACATGTCCTTACACACTGCAGAACCACTCGTATACTAATGAATGCAAGCTTCTTTAGAAGAATTTAACAGTAATGATAACAATAGTGTAAGTGTGATTATTACAACTGTTCTACATGACCTGCTTTTAGGATTAAAGCACTCCACATTGGGTCTCCTTATTTCAAAAAGTTGCTCCAATGTGACACATGATGGGATTTTTTCTAGTTGTTCAGTATTGACCTTGTTCGCATCTCATGAAAACCAAAGTATGGTTTATCAGGACCGTGTGAATATGCTGGCTCCTGGAGAGGAGTTTGTGGTTGTTTTGCTTCTCAGTGCATAACAAGTAAGCCAAGGTTTGGCTTGGCATATCATCTGAATTCAGAATCCTGATTAAGGTATTTCCTTAACTATGAGCTTTGACTACAGATCATGGTGAAGGAGGAGAGAGACCTTAAGCATGATCCCAGGTTTGGATGACACTCTAGGCTTGGTTTAGCTACTGTGCCCCCCTGAGCTAAAGAGTTTGAGGAGGAGTGAAGTGTATATTTAAAGCACCTAGCTTTCCCCAAAGCATCCTAGTAACTGTAGTTTATTAAGGGTGCTGGGAATTATAGCTCTGTGAGGGGTAAGCTACAGTTCCCAGAAGGCAAAGGCTGTTTCCAAATCTCTCATACTTTTATGCAAGGGAAGGAAGCCCCTACCTCTCCTACCTTGTCCTATTCTCTGATTTATGCTCCAAGGTCACACAGTTTCTCATAGGAACATACACAGAACCATTGGTCTGTCTAGCTCATTTTTGTATACACTGATTAGCAGTGGTTCTCCAGGGTTCCAGGCAAGGGACATTCCCAGCCCTACCTAGAGATGCTGCAGGTTGAACCTGGGAATTTCCACACATACACAGAACTCTCTCCCACTGAACTACAGTCTTCCCCCAGTAACAGAGGCAGTGCTTACACTACCCCAAAGTGCAGGTCTTAAGAAGACAACCTGGCGGGATCAGTCCGAGAGTAAAACACACCATCCTGTTCCAAAACAATTGACAGACAGATGTTTCTGGGAAGCCCCTGGCAGGAAGTCCAGATAACCTTGGGAGGAGGAAGTGCATCTGTACAGGAAGTCATTAAAAGGAGCACTCCAAGACATCGCTGAACAAAGAAGAATATGAAGAACGATGTCTACGGATGGTGATGCAGACAGACCAGGAGCAGCTTAAAGCAGGTCAGGATTATGACTGCACACCATTTACCAGGGTGTAGTCTGAAAGCACCACTTTGCTGACACTAAGCAGATCTGGGGCTGGTGGTCAGTGCCTGGGTCAATGACCACATGGGAACCACATGTATACTGCCTTGGGTTTCATGGCAGAAGAGAAGAGGAACATAAATTTAAGCATCTATATCTTTATGAAGAGCCCAGGACACACGGTACGCCCCCGGGACGCACACCACGCTCCTGGGACGCGCGCCAGCCCCCCCACCTGCTCTCCGCCCCCCCCCGATGCCAGAGCACGAAGCTCCGCCACTGCCTGTCAGCTCTGATTAAACCCCAGCACCCATGAACTTAAGAAGGGGAAATCTGGCACCCAGGGATCTGGGGGATCCCTGTTCCCCCACTAACCCATAGTGATATAATGCACAACAATGAAAATGTTTCTCGTCTGTCATTTGCTGACTATTTCAGGTGCCCCACGCCCTTGCTGAAGCCATTTCTACATTTTCCTAATCTCATCCAGCCTGTAAGCTTCAGCTCATTATGACTGAAGCCATTTGCCAGTTTGTCAGGGGAAATTATAGTTTCGAGTGAAATGGTGTGTGATGAGCAAAAAGAAAAAGAAAAAAAGGCCAGAAACTAGACAGTCTGCTTTTCATCCAGCACCATATAATCTGCAAGCATGCCCCTTTAAATTAACTAATTAGGTATCCCTGAAGCTCATTACAGTCAATGCAGCGTTTGAACACACCCGATACAACAGCAGCAGCAGCAGCAGCATCACGACTACTCTAAGACCACAAAAGGAAATGGTTTTAGTGGCAAAGTTTGTTTCAACTTGTCCCCTCAGAGGCTGAAGGCATATGTTACCTGCAAGTCCTTTTGGTGAAGTCCTATCTCCATAGACAATCCTTATACCCAGTACTGTACCAGAATTCCCAATCCCAGGAGATAATGTGCAAAAAGCACTCTTGCACTTTTAATCAAGCAACACCTGCTGAAAATCCCTCTTTTACAGGACTATTAAAGGTGCAGGAGCCCTGTTCTCTTTTGCCACCCTAATTCTGCCTCTTTCTTCCCTCCATTCAAACAGTATTCCCAGTTTCAGCCACCCGCTCCTCTACATTCATGTGGTTTGAAATGCAACTGGAAAGCTGGCGGCCCCCATTTTCCTTAAGATGATACCCCAGCAGACAAACAAAATCACTGCAAGATGTTGATAATAAACAAGCAAAATGGAAAGCCTAGGACCATCATGCCTTTGCTAGGAGCATCCTTTCCATGACACCTGGCTAACTGATGCAGGAGATGCACCTCTGGATTGGATGTGGCTTTGTTCTAGGTCACATCCACACATGCATTTAAAGCAAATTGCTTCCCTCAAAGAATCTTGGGAACTGTAGCCAGCAGGGTGGCATAAGCAGGGCAGTGTTGCTCACCTAGCTTCCCAACATTGTGCTGGTCACCATGAGGGGATGGGTAGTAGAAAGCTCAGCGCAGTGCAGGCACAGTGGTGGGGACAACGGATTGGCTCTGCTGCTGTGTCCACACCACACCAAGTTTCTTGCTCACTACTCTGGGTAACCAGCAAGAGGCACAGAGAGTTGGGAAGCCAGGTGAGCACCACCAGCCCACTGGCTGATACCATACCCTCCAAGTTTCCCAATTTTCAAGGGCCAGTCCTGGAATTACGAAAGCTTCTGATTTGATCTGGAATTGTCCTTATTTCCCCTGCCACTGCTGCCACTGTTGAGCTTGGGGAGGAGGATGAGCCGGTACTTGTCCCTAGCAGCGGCAGCAGCAGTGAGAGAGCATCCTGTTGCCTCTCCACGGCCTCTCCATGGCTGCTGCTGCCAGCCTCCTCCCTTGGGCAGCTCACAGCAGCTGCTGGGACAGCAAGCGAGAGCAGGCGAGGAGGAGCCACCACCACCGAGGCCCAGCCTTGCATGACACGCTGCCTCTGAGGGGCAGGCAGAGGGCAGGGCCACCATGGGCGGGAAGAAAGGGGGAGTGGAGCAGAGCGCAAGGATTATTGTTGTTGTTGTTGTTGTTGTTGTTTTAAAAAAATGCTTTCTGCGTTCACGTCTAATCTTGCCCCTTTCAAAAATTTATTTATCGGTGTTTTGTAAATCTACCAAAGAAAAAATAAAATAAAATTGGGATTAATGGTTTTTCTCAGGAAAGAGGAGGGCGTATGTGCTGTGTCCCATTGGTGTGGTTGTGTTGGCACTCACCCTTCTTCTGACAGGAAATGCTCTGCAGAGGGACACAAAATTGGGGGGGGGGAGTCGAGGAGGATCAGTTGAGTGAGAAATGTCCTTATTTTCACCTGAGGAATGTTGGGAGGGTATGTGATACTGGCTCTGGCTTACTCCTCACAACTCCTAGGACCCATAACAAATTATAGTTCCCATGGTTATTTGGATGAGGCCATGTTCTTTAAATGTAAGGAGTGGATGAGACCCTAATCTAGCAAGGCAGTTCTTACCTTCGTAGGCTCTGAATTGCTTTTTCTGTGTACTTTCCTTGGCCTCAAATCATTCTGCAGCATTAAAATAATATTACAAATACAAAATTATCTATGCATGTTTCTCTCTCTCTCTCTTCCTCTCTGTAAAAGTATTTAGTTATTATGCCTAGTTAATCTATATTAATTACTTTTTTTGGGACATTTCTCACAGTCTAAGTAGATTAGTTTCAAACAGGGTTAATCCTCCAAATCTCTACTAAGAGCTAATTAAAAAAAACATTTTAGAAATGTAATATATTAATACAGCAAATAAGAGGGTGTGTGTGTGGACAACACCAGATATGCAGTATTTTCAGGTTGTCTCTCCCAGGTTGGGTACACCTGTGTCTAAAATAGCAGCATGGGTGGAGATTGTAACATGGGAAGAAAAGGGGTTGCTTTTTTTTCTTCTTCACAGCTGCCCACAAAAAAAAAGGACTCTGGTATGCTGAGGCAGTTCCTGCTTTTCAGCATGCCTGTGGCTGTCTTATAAATACAAATGTGTACAAATAGCTCCAGTCACATGGTTTTAAAGAAAGCAACGGCAAATTGTAGAGGCATGCCCATGGGCTTAAATGCAAAGGCTGGTGCAAAGACCCTAGTCCTCATGTCAAGACTACTGAAACTAAGCCTTTTTCATGAGGTCTTGGGCTTTTAACTATCTGTGGCCTTTTTGCATGGGTGGGACGTTTTAATGTTCTTTTTTTAAAAAATAAAATAAAATGCCGGTTTTAATGTAGGTATGATTGATTGATTGTTTTGTGTTCAAATGTTTTTATGTTGCCCTAATGTTTTGTGAAAGGGTGTCTGTGTGTGTATGTATATGTGTGTGTGTGTTTATGAATGTTTGTGTATCCCTTTCCTCCTGGCCCCTGAGCCCTTCCAGACACCTCCTTTTGCTGGAGCTTGGACGCAGCATTTAATGTTCTATGTGAGGTTCTCTCTGGTGCTGGTAGCCTGCCAGGGAAGTGGGAAAGAGAAGAGAAGAGGGAGCTTTGGCTGACTCTTTGATGTACATCATTCTAAGGGGCCTGGGGCCTGTGCCACAACCGCTCCAATGTCTATATGTGAGTTTGTAGCCATGGTTACCGCTGCTGGGCCCTTGCAGGACTCGTCTGCTGGCTTCATGTGTACGTGCTATTCTGTCCCCTGGAGCTGAAGATTAGGTAGAGACTGGTGTTGAAATTTGGGTGCGTGGTTTTGTTCAGTGTCAGTTTTTTGGGGGGAGGGAAAATACTATTTTTTCACTCGTTTCAGCCAACAGTGGATAGATCCCATATTAGCACCCCCACACAGAATCCACATTATTAATAGTAATGGGCTGCCAATTTAGAGGTGAAGGAAAAGATATTTTAAGTACGTTTTGTCACTCGCCATGAGCATGCTTCAGTATGGTCTGTGGCGACATTTCTCATATTAGGCTACCTGAAGACAGGCATGGCCAAACTGTTTTGGGACTACAACTCCCATCATCCCTAGCTAACAGGATCCGTGGTCAAGGATGATGGGAATTGTAGTCCCAAAACATCTGGAGGGCCAGGTTTGGCCACGCCTGCCTAGGGGGAATATGGCTGGGGTCTGCATATTGGCAGTGGACAAGTCCAAACATTTACACGCCCTGAACACACAAATCAAACACACAGTTGATCCTGACTTCATGGCTATACAGTGGTACCTCAGGTTACATACGCTTCAGGTTACATACGCTTCAGGTTAAGAACTCCGCTAACCCAGAAATAATGCTTCAGGTTAAGAACTTTGCTTCAGGATAAGAACAGAAATTGTGCTCTGGCGGCGCAGCGGCAGGCCCCAATAGCTAAAGTGGTGCTTCAGGTTAAGAACAGTTTCAGGTTACGAACAGACCTCCGGAAGGAATTAAGTACTTAACCAGAGGTACCACTGTATTTCTATGGAACAGAGGAGCAGCATCTGAAATAGTGGGAAGGGTATGTATGGCTAGATTAAGAATCCAGGGTGGCGGGGCAGGGGGAGGTCAGGTTCCCCACATCTGCTCTGCACTAAAACATTTCAACCATGGTGGTTGTTTTAAAAATGTGCTCTAAGCGGCTATAGTCATTTTACAAGCTTTCATATAATGGTGTGGTGCATTTTAGTGAGCCGCAAGGCTGGAAGGAAAGTGATGTCTACTTTACAGCCCTAAATATAACATTGTTAGGAGTGGGGCAGGGGTAGGCTGCATGTCTGAGACCTTTAGAAGTCCTGGATCCAGTGTGGATTCCATTCCTGGAACGGCCAGGCTAGCTTCCTGCCTGGTGAGGTAATGGTCCTCTTAAGTATGGGCCATTAAGGTAACTAACGAAGTGCCTCTGTGCCAGCTAGCAAATGGGTGCACCCCCTCAGTCACTCAATTCACTGGTAGTGAGAAAGACAAAGGCCAGAGTTGGGAGTTGTGTGTGCAAGCTAGAAGTGGCCAAGAGACACATGCTATGCCCGATTTCTGTTGGGATCCAAGGCTTTGGGAGAAGACCCTCTTGGGGTGTTAATGCTGTGAGCCCCTCCATCTTAGGCTTAGGTTGTATATAGGTGTAAAATTAACCATATATGATAAAGACACCAGAGTCTCCACTGTGCCTCATTCCGAAGGAAACCAAACCTTGGGTAAGCGCCTGGAATCTTGCCCTGCTTGGAGATTGGGGTGGCGTGCAACATTATATTGGTCTGTAAAAAGGTAAAGGGACCCCTGACCATTAGGTCCAGCCGTGTCCGACTCTGGGGTTGCGGCGCTCATCTCACATTACTGACTGAGGGAGCCGGCGTACAGTTTCCAGGTCATGTGGCCAGCATGACTAAGCCGCTTCTGGCGAACCAGAGCAGAGCACGGAAACGCCGTTATATTGGTCTGTACGCTGGTCCAAAAAGCAGCAGCAGACTTCTGATGTTTGTAGAAGCCATGTGCCCTACTAAATTTGAACAAAGCTCAGCCTCAATATTTATGTTCTGCAATGGCCCTTGTTATGTTCTTGCTTGTTTTGAAACTATATACCGGTAATTCAGTCGTTACTGGGATGGCCTAGTACCGGGTTTCCCAAACTTGGGTCTCCATCTGTTTTTGGACTACAATCCCCATCGTCCCTGACCACTGGTCCTCCTAACTAGGGATGATAGGAGCTGTAGTTCAAAAAAACAATCAGCTGGAGACCCAAGTTTGGGAAACTCTGGCCTAGTACGTGTGTGGAGAACCCTTTGGGCCTACAGATGTTGTTGAACTACAACTCCCAAGCAAGAAGCATTATCACATTCCAGCCAGGTAACAGCACTTGAGGTGGACGCAGATTGGAACCGGATAGGGATGTCACCTGGAGAGAGGAGGTCTGCAGCCTGGGGAGAATCTTGAGCCTGGGACTAGACTTGAGGCTCCCTACCCTTGAACTAAGACCAAACTATAGGGAAGCATGCCTTCTCCGTTAACATATTAAATCGGATGTGACTTTTCCAAAATGCAAATAAAGAGAATATATTTGTAATGGGAAGCATAGCTATTCATAACTTGGCAAAATGTTTCTTCCTGAGGGGTTTGCAATTCGTATTCCATGGACCGTCAAGAGTCTCCAGCTCATTTGCCGATGGTTCTCCAAGGACAGCTCTTGCCATTTCATCTTGGCTTCTCTACCATGTTTCCACCAGTTAAATCCTATTAAAATGCAACAGAAATGTGTTCTAAATTCCCTTAACAGATCTTTGTGGTATAAGGAAGCTGCCTCGCAGGGTTATTATTATTATTATTGAATTGCCTTGTCAGTGTGGTGGAGGTAACCACTTGTTATAAATGGGAAAGTGGTCCACAAACTAATCTAATTATTTTTTTGCAGTACAGTTCCACTAGGCAAAAGAGGAGGGAGAAGCCCCCCCTCCCCCGAAACTCCTTGCTTTAGACATTCACTAAACGCTGCCAGAGTCAGTGCCTGATTCCAATTGCTGTTCCCATAAATGGTTAACATTTGGCTTGAGTTTGGAGGCTGATTAGAAACATTTACAGTGTTTCAGACAAAATTTCCTGTGTTTCGGTTTTCTTTGTGTTTCACTGCCAGCTTTTGCTTCTGTATTAAATGAACCTGAATATATTACTTTAGGCTATATCCTGCATTTTGGATCTCCTCCTGCCACATTTTCTCTCCCCCCTCCCCCCCCCACTCCTCTTTGGCATTCTGAAGAGAAAAACAAATCAGAAAAGAGCTGCTACCCTCTGCATACTTGCTTTGATATCACTTGCTTTGAAATAAATGGGGCTTACTTTGAAGTCAACATATACTGGAGACAGGCAATAGGCTTTTGTTTTCGTTAAAAAAAAAAAAAAGTTTTGACTCTCACACGATACAGTAAGGATACCCAACCTGTTGCCTTCCTGACATTTGCTGGACTAGAACTCCCATAATTCCTGGCCACTGGCTATGCTTGCTGGGGCTGATGGGAACTGCAGTCCACGACATCTGAAAGGCTCCACATTACCATCTATGGTAATTGAAGGGGTTTGGGGGGGTTCAGGGGGGATTGTGCTTCAAACTAAAGCTATACAAGGAGAAATTATTTCAATAAAAACAGAGCTCAGTGTCCCAAGTTTGTGAGGATAAAAAGTGAATTACAGATAAATACTCTTACTGTGCAATCCTATCTACTTCTGCTCAGAACTCCCATTGAGTCCTAAATAAGCGTATTTATGGTATTGCACTGTTATTTACTTCTTAGCCTCCTGGACATCATACAATAATTACTTGTTTCATAACATAAAAATGAAAGGTCTAAATATCTTTTGGAGAATTTGAGGAGAATCAATCAAATTAAAGATGGGAGTATGAAGGATTGAAAGTTCCTTTGATCTGCTAAGAGATCTCGATTTCCCAGATTTTACTCAATCAACCCTTAATCTGGGGTGAATTTTACACCACCGTTGTGATGCTATTGGAAATGTGAAGGTGCTAGTAAACAACAAAAACTGTTTCTCTCCTTCTAGTGCGAACCAGCTCTCAGTTTAGGCTGCCCAATAATACAGCAGCTGGATCCAAAGGAATGGGGTATCTGCTGACATACTGCACATACTGGAGAATATATGACCAGCATTTTTGCAATTTAGGGAGAGTTCACAACTGCAAAAAAGATAACGTTTGCAGCTCAGCGTTTAACTTTTATTATATATATAAAAGAGTACGTTTAAAAACCTGAAACACACAATGGACTTCACTAAAACATTTTTTAAAAAAGGTTTATAATTGCACTGCTGTTGCCTGGGAGTTGGTGAGTCTCCTAGGGTTGGTGAGTTTGCGGAGAAGACAGGACTGTTTGGTTGTAGAGCGAGGCATTTCCAAGGAAGCAGTATGGCATTTCTTGCCCATGGCTACATTCCTGGGGATGCAGGACAGTCATAACGAAGCCAACTATCATCACTAGCACCCCAATGGTAAGGATCAGGGCAGAGAGAAGGTTGTCTGAATGGGTCCATCGCTCCTCGGAGAACCTCAGGTAGCAGGCGGCAGGCAGGATGAAGACCAGAGGAATAGCACTGAGCACCCCCTGCAAGCAGGAAGTAAAACACTAAATATGCATTTGTGGTGTGTTGCGGAGGCACAATCCCGGAATTAATTCTATGCAGAGAGTTTAGAAGAAATGGGGTGGGAATCGCAACGAGGAACCAATGAACTTAAGGAACTTGTTCATGGATTTCAGTGGGCAAGACTTACTCTGGGCAAGACTTAGCGGTTGTCAGTTACTCAAACAAAACAAAAACAGGCACCTGCAAGACTCCTCAGAATGGAGGAAGCGACTTAATAATTTTGCTTGAACAGGGGCTTCAGAATGCCCCTTCGTTTTTCCCCAGGGGGAAAGACCTATTTCTGTAGCTTCAGACAAAAAGTTCATCATCTTGCCACAAAGAAGCACTGCACCAAATTTCTTCCTTAAGCATATCCTACTAACACAATAACAATTTGAGGAAGCAGTCTACTTCATTAAGCAAAAACAAAACAAAAAATTAGGAGTTGTAAAATCCCCGTGCACTTACATTTAGCTCTAAAACTATTCCCAGGCAATCATACACTAATGATACACTTGTCGCTAAAGCAATGACAATGACTGTCAGAGCAACGTGGCAAATGGTTGTAAGGTTTCCATCGAAAAACACGTTTGCGAGGACCTGAAACAGAAGCACAGTTCTAAGTACTGTTATGATGTGGCATATTTTAATTTTCTCATGCTAGGGTTATGCACAAGCCAAAGGAATGGATTACGACTGAACACCAGACTTCAATGAAATGCCCTTGCCCCAAATGCACCCAGGTTCACATAATTATTTATTTTTAAAAACGTTTCCAGAGTAACACATAGCTGCTTTTAAATTGGCCAAGTATGGAATTTTTTTTTGTACAGCTGGGGAAATAGATCAATATTTAGAATATGGACTATTTTTTTGTTTCATTTTCATTTTTTTAAAACAAAAACAAACCTAGACAGAGGTTAAGGATCCAGTATACATCAGGACCAAACTGAGGTCATGTACTTCCAAAAAGAAAACAAACATTATCTTTGTCTTTCAATTAATCTACGTTCTGAACCGCTCCGAGATCTATGGGTACAGGGCAGTATAAAAATTTACTAAATCAATCAAATAAATCTTACATTTCCATGAGCGTATGCTGATTCCAACATTCCATAAAAAGGATGCAAACATTTCAGAGAACGTTTGTTGGATTTAGTTCCATCCTATGATATCCTACAATAAGTGATTTTGTACATAATAGTAATACATCGGAATCCTTGGTGACATATGCTATACCTTCTCCACTGAGCCAGACAGCATTTGATGCTTCCCATTTTCAGTCACTAGTATATGTGATGCTATTAACTTAATAATATGGCTACCATCTTTTTTGAGCAACTACCCTCTGCACACAATGCCATGAAGCAATGGAAATTCCAGGGCATTGCATTTTGGGAAAACTAAGATGGCGGCTAACCCTGCAGTCACCCAGAATGAATGAATGCATCACCGAAAGAAGTAGCCCCCAGCAGTTGCCCAAGAAGACTGGGTGGTGACACTGAGCCTGCTTGCATTGCAGCCATTGCTTAAACCAAGGAATATTTAGTCTGATTAGGTTTCTGTCTAATATGTCCTATTGTCTATTTCAGCCAAGGATGTCAATAAGTGGACTGAAATGAATTCGGCAAGAGGATTCATCGCATCTGATTTCTTATTACGGCAACACAACATAATTGTAATTTCCCTAGCAGCAGTGTAGAAAACATTAATTTGATGGAACTGTGATCTAAAACTTCATCCTTGGGCACTTATCACAGTCCACTGCATTGGGGGCTTCAGAAATTAACGGTGGCTCTCTGCAATCTAAGACACAGGTGCGATTAACACTCACCTCTCTGGTAACAAAGCATTCTATTGGAAACGTTAGGATGACAGTGATTCCGTAGCAAAACCTCCCAAATGTGGCAAGGTCATCATCTCGGCAATAGTTCTCAAATATGTCTCCTGAGGAAGTGGCAGACAATGAAATTAACTTTGTAATGTGCAAGAGAAAATAGAAGTTGTGAATACAAACACAAGCATTCATGAGAACTTTTTAATTTGCTCTCAGTTCAATTCTGATACAGTGGTACCTCTACTTACGAGTAACTCTACTTACGTTTTTTTCGAGTTACGAGTGACTTCCGGTAAAACAAAATGGCCACCGCATCCGAATTTTTTCTACTTACGAAAAGACGTCGCGGCCGCTTTTAATAGGATTTTTTCGACTTACGAATTTTTGACCCGGATGTTTCGACTTACAAATTTTTTTCCCCCAATGCATTCCTATGGGGATTCTACTTACGAATTTTTTCTACTTACGAATTTGCATTCGGAACGCATTAAATTCGTAAGTAGAGGTACCACTGTAGTTCCAAAGAACAAACCTAGACAGCCACAAATACTGGCTGGATTCTAAAGAGCATCTCTAGGCAGGCTCTCTCTCTCTCTCTCTCTCTCTCTCTCTCCCTTCCTTCCTTCCTTCCTTCCTTCCTTCCTTCCTTATCAAATCACAATGTGTTTGGGAAATCCCCTCTGGTTCAATATTGGTTGACACGAGGCACGGTGAGCTTCTATTTTTGAAACATATGCCTTGGGTATATGGCCCTACCAGCATGGACCATTTCTGCTGTGATGACTCTACAGAGTTCATTCTTAGCTGTGTATGCGTGGGGCGTTGTGTATTTTCTACTATTGTGGTGTTTTGGGGGGGTTTGTGTGTGAATCATTTCCAAAAACTAAATCTTATAGCGGAGCTTGTGCTCAGTATCCTTTGCACACCAAGGTTGCTTTTATTGTAGGAATATTCCTGGCGTCTGAATTAGGGTCAGGGTGCAAGGTGCTTTCAAGATGAATAAAAACGCATGGTCGAAGCAGACAGATTTCCTCTGTAGCTGTTATTCTTGTGACAAGAACAATCACTTAAGGAAGAGCAGGGCAAGGAATCTGGGCGCACACACTTCCCATGCTGCAGGATCAAAGCTGGAAGGCTTCAAATATGCGGCAACCTCTGAAGCATTTGCTATGTATAGGAGTGCCTATGGGATTGTTAACTTTTTACCTTGGAATGTTACCTTAGGGGGTTTTCACACTCGGCGCACAGAACTATAATAGATTGTATGTGGCAGCTATAGCAAAGGGCCTGGGGTGTGGTACAAGTGAAGAACTGTAGCCATTGTTCTCATGTCCTGCTCGAGGGTGCCCAAGAGGCACCTGCCTGGCTACGGTGGAAAACAGGATGCTGGGCTCGATGGGCATTTGGTCTGATCCAGCAGGGCTCTTACGAATTATGTTAGCTCTATGCCCAACTCCACCTCTCCCCCATCTCATGTGCAAGTCTTCCAAGAGGCAGATTCCCCCATACAAGGTTCTCTGCAGACGTGGAAGTAAATACATTGAGAAGGACTGGCTCTGTGTGATCTTCTGCTCCAGGGGCAGGCATCATCCTGTAACCTTCCAGGTGTGTCCAACTCCAACTCCCATCAACCCTAGCCAGGATAGCCAATGGTCAGGGATGATTGGAGTTGTAGTCCAGCAACATCATGGGAGGCAGTGGCGGAGCTTCATGCTCCGGCACCAGGGGGCGGAGAGCAGGCAGGGGCGGGGTGCGCATCCTGGGGGCATGGTGCACCGCCCGCAGGGGCGTGGGGACAGCTGCGATGGCACCCCACCAGGATCGCGCTGCCGGGGGCGGTATGCTCCCCCTGCCCCCCTCTTCCTCCGTCAGTGATGGGAGGCCCACAGATTCCTCATTTCTGTTCTACTCTTCACCAGGTACAAGCTGGATTGGCTCGGCTGGTAGAGCAGAAGCCTCTCAGGCTCAGGGTCATGGGTTCTAGCCCCATGTTGGGCAAAAGATTCCTGCTTTGGCATTGCACCAAAGAACACTGTTTTATAGGATTCCTCGTGCTCCTGCAGCCTGGCAATATCATGCTTCTGTTTGTTCAAGAGGTTTCTCAAGGAGAAGAATATCATTGGGCTTCCACTTGGTTTGCTCTCACCTCGTCCAAGGAATGGAACTGGCATTTCTGTGAGTGGAATACACCTTCCATATGCGAAGGGACAACTTCGGCACCAGTTCATAATTATTAGCATTATACTTGCTCTTTAGAGCAATATACACTACTTCAAGTTCGGGATTATCTTTGGAGAATCTTCAGTATATAAGCCTGAGGTGTGGCTATATAAGAAGCCATGTCTGGAGTGGGGAACCTCATGCCCAGGGGTCAAATATGGCCACACCTGGTCTTCAGTCACATCCCTCAACAGCCCTACTTCATGTCCTCCTCCTCCTTGAGTGCATTTGCCTGGCTAGAATGTGCCCTTGAACTCTTGGCTGCTGGGATGGAGAGAGAGGAGTGTATGAGTCTGTGCCAAAACTGAACTACTGTACAGAGGTAACGCTTACATGGGTTTCTCTACCCAATTTTGCCTCTGGTCCCACCCATCCACATGGCCCCTGGAACCTGCTCATGTGGGATTTCGTTCTGAAAAAAAGGCCCCCTAGATACTTTTGGGGGTTTTGTTTTTGAAGTAGGTTTCGCAGGTGCTGAATTGTGTACCAGTAGTAAATCCTACACAGAATACCCACAGTCTTGGGTGAGGGAATCGAGGAGAAAAGCTTAATGTGGGTGAGAACTGTCAGAAAGCCAAGGTAAACAGATGTAAAGAAGGGGAAGGTACATTTTACCATATGTGGTGGGATTGTAAGATTATTAAGAAATTTTGGAAAATGCTTTATAATGAATTGAAAAAAAAGTTTAAAGTAACGTTTGTTAAAAAAACAGAAGCTTTTTTGCTAGGCATTCTAGGACAAGATATTCCGAAAGAGAAACAGACATTATTCATGTATGCTACAACAGCAGCAATAATTTTAATAGCGCAAAATTGGAAGACTGGAGAAATACCATCAAAAGAACAAAGGCAAGAAAAATTGATGTACTATGCAGAGTTAGCAAAGTTAACAGACAAATTGCGAGAAAAGGACAATAGCGATTTTGGAAAAGGAACCTTTTACAATATACTTACAGAAACAACAAAAAAACATGGACTCAATGGAAGGATTTAAATAAACATTTACAATTTTAATTACAAAGAACAAGAAGACTTAATATAATGTTATATAGAAACAGCAAAATGTAACATTTTATGTAACAAACCAGAAATGGAAGTTGAGGGAAGTCAATAGGGAGGGGGGGGGGAATTGGAAAATGAATGTTATTGATAATGGATATTTGTTATGAGAAAAAGAAAATTAATAAAAATTGTGTGTGTGTGTGTGTGTGTGTGTGTGTAAGGCAAGGTAAACAATAACTATAACCCGTAACGGAATAACTTACCTTCTGTATATTCTCTAAAGGTCACATACCCGCACGTAGCAAACAACAAGCTGACAAACACAGCAAATGAGACGGACACATGCATGACACGAGCCCAGTTGCTGAGCGTGGGTTCTTTCAGGGAGCCATAAATTAAGAAACTATTGTGGTGACAAATGAATGCTGGAAGAAGAAGCACAACAGTATTTTTTTAATATATATACACATATATATAATCAATCACATGCAATACATATATTACTGAGTAAACTAGATTTGGGACAAATGTACTGAGAAGCAGAGGAAAGGCAAGCTATTGAAAACAACGGGCTTGAACCAAAGTAAAGAACAACGGAAGAATTGCATACGTGTTTCTTGCTCTCCCATTGAAATCAGTGGGAATTAAGGGCAAACCAGATGTTATGCTTGGCTGTGCTTGGCTGCTACTGTAGATGTGCATGTAGGAACCTTCTCTAGCCTGCCTTGCAGAACTTTCCCGTGTCCTGACGTCACGACATTCCGTGTGTCGCAGCTTCTACCCCACAGGATTGGCTGCTGTCGAGAGAAGATAGGGAAAACACGTTGCGTTGCGACATCAGGACATGGGTAAGCGCCACGAGATGTCACCGGAGGTGGGAACCGAATAGCTAGCAGTAGCCATGTGTTTGCCATAATGCCTACTTTTGACCCTTAAAGTGCTTGACTTTGGTTGGGTCCAATGATGGTGTTGGTGCCCCCTGCTCCACTTGTTCTACAGCGGAATAAAGCAGAGGTGCTGCTGTGGCGACCTCTGGGAGCAAGAACGCCTTTCTGAACACTCTAAGGAATTCCCTAACTCCCAAAATCTGTACAGATGGAAATATCTGTAGGATGTGGCATTTGTCCTTCTCTCAATGCTCCCACTACAGAAATGCTGCACAGCAGGGCTGGGTGATGTATTGATATATCATCCAAAACCGGTTTGAAATCCATATTGTGATATCAGTTTCATAATTTTTGACCTGGCAATACAGTGGTCCCTCGATTTACGAATGACCCGACTTATGTAGTTTTCGAGTTACGAGTGAAAAAAGCGGCTTTTTGAATTTTTTCGACTTCCGAAAGGAAATCGCGGCCGTTTTAGATGCGGTTTCCTTGACTTACAAAGTTTAGATGCGGTTTTTTTCGACTTACGAATTTTTCGGGATGTTTTTCTCCCAATGCATTCCTATAGGGACTCGACTTACGAATTTTTCCAACCTACGAAAGTCCCGCATTAAATTCGTAAGTCGAGGGACCACTGTATATTGCGAATCATGATGTATGTGTGTGTGCACAGGCTATCCCAAAATCACAATGTGGGAAAAACCACGAAGCCAGCCAATGCCTCTACATACCGGTCGCTCCATCCTTATTTCAGGCATTGTGATATATCAGTATATTGCAATGTTTAGCTGGTGATATATCACACAGTTGAAAACGAGATTATCGACTGGCCCTATTGCACATTTAGGAGAAACAAATTTAACAAACGCTTCATTAGGGAATCTTGTTAGAAGAGGAGCACAAAGGGAAAGAAGAAAATGGGAAGAACCTTCAAAGTTGGTCTGATCAGTGGAAGAAAGAGTGTAAGACCCATTTTGCCCTAACAAAAAGACAAAGGACAAATCAGGTCGAGGGTTATCTTTGTACGTTACAAAACCAGACTCTAATTATTCCAGCGAAGATGGTGATCAGGTGGGTAGCTCAAAGGGATAGCAAAAGGACAGTGCTCCAGATCTTGGTGGAATATAGTTCCCATCATCCCTGACCATCAGCTGTGTTGGCTGAGGATGATGGGAAATGGAGTCCAACAACATCTAGAAGGCCACAGGTTAACTGCCCCTGCCCAACACTTCCCACAAATCCATCAATACTTAAAATAAAATGTTCGCAAGAAAAATGAAAACAAATCTGGGAGCGTAAGAATCTCACTAATGCAAAGGGAACCTGAGGATGCTAAATGCGCAGCAGATTTGATAGGAATGCCGCCAAACATGGCACATACCAAATGACATCACCCCGATGGCTTGGGCTGCATTGGGCTTTGCAAACACCCACGGATCTTCTGTTTGGGATCTGGAAAAGAAAGCTGCATTTGAGAGGTTGCCATTTCCACCATGAATAACACTTTAAAAAAAAAAAAAAAAAAAAGCTGAAAGTCTGGGGTAGGGAACCTGTGGCTAAGCAACTGTTGGACTAACTCCAACTCCCATCAGCCCCAGGCAGCTTGATCAGGGGTCACGGGGGCTATCCCCCAGCAACATGATAGCCACCCTTGCTCTAAATGAACTGCCAGGGCAGTCACAGAATTACAGAACTGTAGAGCTGGAAAGAACCCTGAGGGTCAACTATTCCAACACCCTGCGATGCAGCAACCTCATGTCCATTGGAGCACAAACACTGAAGAGATTTTTTTTTTTTTACAAAATGGAAAGTAAAAAGGCTCCCCCCTTCTCCTGCCTTGCAGCCGTCCAGCTGTTTTCTTGTTAATCCGAACTGTAGTTAGCAACAGCAAAACTTTCACATCTCAGTCTAGCTGCAGCTTTCTGGACTTGTCTGTTCTCAGTTTAACCTGCCTCGGGCCCCTTGAGGAGGGCAATGGGGGCACAATAGCCTAGGGTCTCATACCTTCAGTGTTGCAAATCAACGCTGACAAACTATGTTCTGAGAGAGAAAATGACAACGGCAAAGGGTGCAGTGAGATAGGAGAGGCTCAATTGGATTTGTAGTCCCTGGCTCTCAGGCTGAAATCCTAAACACACTTTGAACCGACCACGGGCTTCCTTCTGAGTAAATCTGCGTACGATTGCTGCCTGGGAAAAGCCCTTCGATGCATCGTTATATACTTTTCTTTCTTTCTTTCTTTCTTTCTTTCTTTCTTTCTTTCTTTCTTTCTTTCTTTCTTTCTTTATCCTTCCTTCCTTCCTTCCTTTATCCTTCCTTCCTTCCTTCCTTCCTTCCTTTCTATTTGTAACTCATCTTTTCCTCCAAGGAGGTCCTCCCATTTTTATCGTCACAACAACCCTGTGAGGTAGGTTAAGCTATGAGTGATTGACCAGCCCAAGGTCACTCAGCGAGCTTCATGGCTGAGTGGGGATTTGAATCCTGGTCTCCAAGTCTAACAGTCTAGGCACTACACCATGCCAGCTCTATACCCATACATGATGTTACAGACCGAAGTCCATGCACAGGAGAAGCAATTCAAGTTCCAAAGCAAACAGCATCACAGTTACAGCTCTTTGCTTGGGACTGTGAACTGCAATACAGCAAACAAAATTTTTGCACAGAATGCCATTTGTGGATTTCTGAACTTAAATCACTTTGAATTTGGAAGCAGATCAGATGAAGCTCGGGAAGAGGGAGCTGGCACTGACTTTTCAAAATCTGACTGGGCCAAAAGATTCCTTCCCTCAAGTAATCCTGCTCCATGGCAGTGGGGGGGCAGGGGGTTAGAGAATGCCACCTTTCCATAATCCTCCTACCTCCCAAAATATGCAGCGTCTTCAAATATAGTTCTGCAAGTACAGCTGTACCTCGGTTCCTGAATGCCTTGGGAGTCGAATGTTCCGGCTCCCAAACGATCGAAAACCGGAAGTTGAGTGTTCCGGTTTTCGAATGTACTTTTGGAAGTCTGACGGGGCTTCCACGGTTTCCGATTGGCTGCAGGAGCTTCCTGTAGCCAATCAGAAGCCGTGCTTTGGAAATCGAACGTTTTGGAAGTCGAACGGACTTCCAGAACGGATTCTGTTCGACCTCTGAGGTACGACTGTATACAGTTGCCTTCAAACGGGGAGGGGGGGGGGCTAAAATGAGATAAAAACGTTGCCAGAGGGCAGAACGTCCACCTTCAATAGTCAAGGGCTTCAGTCCTCATCTCTCTTGACAGGGGAGGCTGCTGCCACCTGCTGTCTCAGCCGCTGCACTTTCAGTGAACTGCAAAGCAGCAGCAGGACACAGCTGCCAGGCCAGAGGACAGCGCCCAGCTGTCAGGCTTTATCTCTGCTGCAGACAAATTAGCTTTTCCAAGCACCATTTACCTTGGACGATGCAACTTCAGGTTTTTACTCTTGCCAGTTCTATGAAGCTCCCCCTACTCCAGAAAGAGTCTCTCTCTCTCTCTCTCTCTCTCTCTCTCTCTCTCTCTCTCACACACACACACACACACACACACACACAATTTATGAATACAAAAAGCAAAAAAACCATAAAATAAAAAACATAGAAACACATAGACATACAAAAAATAAACAGCTATTTACACAAACAAGAATCGAACCCACCCCCGTGACTGCTCATCACCACGGCTTCCCTCCACCCCACCTTGACATCCAATACTCTTCACAAGTATCAATCAGAACCTGCAAAGCTCCTTAAAGGTAAAGGGACCCCTGACCATTAGGTCCAGTCGCAGACGACTATGGGGTTGCGGCGCTCATTTTGCTCTATAGGCCAAGGGAGCCAGCGTATGTCCGCAGACAGCTTCCGGGTCATGTGGCCAGCATGACTAAGCCACTTCTGGCGAACCAGAGCAGCACACGGAAACGCTGTTTACCTTCCCGCCACAGCATTACCTATTTATCTACTTGCACTTTGACGTGCTTTCAAACTGCTGGGTGGGCAAGAGCTGGGACCGAACAACAGGAGCTCACCCTGTCGCAGGGAATTGAACCACCGACCTTCTTTTTTTTTTTTTAACAAAATCTTTATTAAATCATTTAAAACGGATACATAGGATATAACTGTGAAGAAGGAAAAAAAAATTAACAAAAATCTCAAATATCCAATATGAATAATACTGTTACCAATAATAATACATATTGAGTTACCAATTCTTTTGCCAGTAGAAATGTCCATTATTTCTTATAATTTCAAAATAATTTCAACTCATTGGGTTAGAATATAACTGCAAAAACTCAAAGTAAGTGCACATTGTATAAGTACACCTTATTTAACTAATATTTAACAATTAATACGGATGAACATCCTGGCAGCAGTAAGTACATAATAGTATAAACTGTTATTTCCTACTGTATCCACCCTCTCTACCCCCCACTGTCAGAAACCCCTCCCCCATCCCCTTTCCCAAACACTTCTCAACCTTTTCTGGATCGCCCATCTCATTTCCAAATAATATTTCTCTCCATACCTTGTCTTGTCTTACTTTTGTTATTATTTTGCTTGAGTCTTTATGTAGCTACTAATAGGTTGGCATTTTTCATCTTCTTTGTTATATACATTATAAATTTATCCCATTTTTCTACTTTTTTTCTTTTATTTCCCAGTTCTAATTCGCCAAATCTCATTTCCAAATTATAATAGTTTAACATTTTTAATTGCCAATCCTCTTTTATAGGTATTTGTTGCGATTTCCAATCTTTTCCAATCAGTAATCTAGCCGCTAGAACCACCGACCTTCTGATCGGCAAGCCCTAGGCTCAGTGGTTTAGACCACAGCGCCATCACCTTTTCTTTTATAAATAACCCACCATTTATTAATTAGCAGAGATGCTGCAAATTATTCCAGCTTTGGAAATAAATGCTAGTGCCATTTATGGCCCTCTTTACTGCCTCAAAGCAACACAATGGCAAGGGATTGAAATGTGTTTACAAAATGTGTGTGTGTGTGTGATTTGCAATATTCCCACCCATATACGTTTCCAGGCCAGACAGGATGCATTCTGCTCTGTTCCCGACAATGCTCCTAAGGCAATCCTTACACATGTGTACGTTTCCATTGTCTTTCAAGAGGAAATAGAAGCAAAGTGCTGAAATATCGCCAGAATTAAGCGTCCGTACAACTGCTTTTCTGAAGAAGGAATTAAGGCTGCCTACCTTATTAACTATCACACAAACACACTCTCCTAGGCAGCTGTTATGTCCATGAGAAAATAACCCAAAAGTTATTAGGAGCTACTAAAAATGTTACAAAGGATCAGCTTTTCAAAGGTGTCTGGAACCCTTTCTCTCCTATGTTTTACTGTGTAGCATCCAGTTGTAAGAAGAGTTCTGGAAATTTTGAAAGTTCAATCCTTCCATTTTAATATGCCCTAATAAAGGTCTTAACTCTTCTGTGACTAATTGATGTGAAAGAAAAGCACTTTAAGTATGTGAAAAATGCCGTTCTTTCAAGTGACCACAGGGACCCAGACATAAGACATTTGCCCCTCACCCCCTTTGCTGGTCATGGCTGGTGTGAGAAAAGATATTCTTCTGGTCAGGAAACTACAGAACACTGAAAAAAGTTAAAATATAATGGAAACATAATGGAATATATAAATATAATGGAAAAGCAGGGCATTTCCTCCTGCCCCACCCCATTTCATAAATAACACATGCAATTTTAACTTTTCCATTACGTGATGTAATGGCAATTTTGAAATTTTAAATTTTGGAAAGACCATCGGTCAGTGGAAGACCATCTGCTTTGCCTGCAAAAAGCTCCAGGTTAAATCCATGGTATCTTCAGGTAGGCTTGGGAGAGACCCATAGAGACATAGAATCATAGAGAGACACTGCCAGGCAGCGTAGACAATACTGAGCTGATTTACTATTATACAGCTTCCTAAGTGGAAAAAGTTCATCATGGCTGTTCCCATAGTCATATTCACAACGAGAGCCCAAAAATGCAAGAAACTGTTTGGATCCATTATTTTACACACACACACACACACAATCTAATGCCCAGTTTATTAGGCTCAATATGACTGCAGTTTCCTGGGAATAAGCTCCAGTGAACTCAACAGGTTTGTAAGGTTCAACTTGCAAACTATACTGAGCTTTGACCTTCAGCCCTCTAAAACACAACTTTCAGCTTTAAAAAAAAATAAAGGTAAAGGTAAAGGGACCCCTGATCATTAGGTTCAGTCGTGACAGTTAGGAATGTGAACAATCTTACAGGGTTACTATTTAAACAGCTAGTGTAAAGTAGGCACTCTGTTAAAGAAAAGGTGAGTAATATCCAGCCTCTGCATGATTATTTCCCTCATCCCTTGGCTTCACTAATCAGTCACAAACTTGGAAGCCTCCTTATTTCCTTATAACAATAATAATAATTTTATTATTTGTACCCCGCACATCTGACTGGGTTGCCCCAACCACTCAGGGCGGCTTCCAGCATATATAAAAACATAATAAAACATTAAACAATAAAAACTTCCCTAAACAGGGCTGCCTTCAGATGTCTTCTAAAAGTCAGGTAGTTGCTTATTTCCTTGGAGGAGGAGGAGGAGGAGTAGTAGTTTGGATTTGATATCCCGCTTTATCACTACCCAAAGGAGTCTCAAAGCAGCTAACATTCTCCTTTCCCTTCCTCCCCCACAACAAACACTCTGTGAGGTGAGTGGGGCTGAGAGACTTCAGAGAAGTGTGACTAGCCCAAGGTCACCCAGCAGCTGCATGTGGAGGAGCGGAGATGCGAACCCGGTTCACCAGATTACGAGTCTACCGCTCTTAACCACTACATCACGCTGGCTCTGGTGACATCTGGTGGGAGGGCGTTCCACAGGGTGGGCGCCGCTACCGAGAAGGCCCTCTGCCTGGTTCCCTGTAACCCCACTTCTTGCAATAAGGGAGCCTCCAGAAGGCCCTTTGAGGTAGATAAAAAGTGCCAAAGAAAGGTCAGTTTGTCAATTATCCTGGTGTACTAGCTCTGAAAAAGAAAAATGTACTTGAGCTGCAATTCCCTATGTTCACCCCCCCCCCACACACACACTACACTACTAGTTTCAGTTCAGGCATCATGGGAAACTGATTAAGGAGCCAAGAAGTCACCCTCTTAAGTCTGCACAAGTGGAGGAGCCTAATAACTCAAGCTCATTTCTTCGTCGCAGTGTCAGCACCACCTGAACTCACTGCTCATTTACCACCAACAAACCATCGCTTGATGGAGCAGCTGCATTACATCTGAATAGGGTCTTTGTCTCATTGTCAAGCGGTATTTTCTGGAGAGCACCAATGAAATATCCTATGACTAGGCGGCATTATTTTCCCTGTCAGTTTCTCCTTCTGCTTTGTTTTAGTGGGTTTGGATTCTCCCCCCCCCAAGCCATTTTTATTGTGAACACCAATCAAGATGGCAGCTGTGTGGGCCGAAAAAAACCAGAAAAGGCCCTTCCCATCACTACCGTGATTCACCAAATCACCAAGCGTAATTCAAAGTGATGTTGCTGTGCTGCAACTTTCCTGCAATTTAGGTTTACTGCCACAAGAGGCCTTCTTCTGTATCTTAAAACAAAACATGCAAACTGAGCTCTCCCTCAAGCTGGATCCAGCTCTCTTACAAAGCACCAGCTGCCTCTATCCGTGACCTTTATTTCTCCCAGAGAGATTATGGAGAACGAGAAATGACAAGAATACTTACACCTGTGCACTAAATGTAATTGCCCTTATAATCCCAAACACCAGGATGAGGACAGTTAAAATCAGAGAAACCAACGATACCTGCGAATAACAATAAAAGCATTAGCCGATTATGCCCATTAGTGGTCAAACATTTTAGAATTTCCAAAAGCATAATCTCGTTTGTCAAAGAAGAGAGAACGAACATTTCCATGGGTGACAGGCCAGTATAATTAAAAGACCTGCCGTTCAAAATGTAATGTATATACCCTGTTTCCCCTATTTTATGACATAGTCATAAAATAAGCCATAGCAGGATTTTTTCTCATTTGCGAAATATAAGCCGTACCCCGAAAATAAGCCATAGTGATAGGCGCAGTTCTGGAGGGCGCCAAGGAAAAGGCGGGGCTGGGCGTCCAGCCCCGCCACCAAAACTAGTCAGCCCCAGAAGCAGCGCTCAGGAACTCTGCAGAGCAGGGCGCACAGGAAGGGGCAGCAGGCGCGACAAAGGCACTCTGAAGGTCTCTTCACCCGTGCACTCGCCCAACTCCGCTCGGCACAAAGTGCACGGGGCGGCCGCCGTGGCGGAGAGGGAAGGAGGCACGGGCTTTCCCTGCTTGCCGCCACGACGAAATCCCCCGAGCCACCCCGTGCGTCGCCCAAGAGGCCCCTTGGAAAACAAGGCCTCAAAACAAGGTACAAAGAGGGGGAAAGGCAGAACAGAAAGTATTTGGATTCCAGCCTTCCATCCATATTAGGACCAGCTTAGCTTCAATAAGTTGACTGCATGATGTGCCTTTAAGCCCTGTTCACCTACCTATGGCTATCACGTTTATTCCTACACAGAGGATACCTTCCATGCTGCAATGTCGTACCATGTGACATGACATTTTGATGACCCTCGAAACACAATGTGTCTGCTCAATCTTTTTCTCCTCCCGTACATTAAAACTCTTACCCCAGTTATCAACCAAGGTCAACCTCCTCAACTTGGTTCCCCCCTCAGATGCTTTTGACTACAATTCCCATCGTCCTTGGCAACTGACCGTGCTGGTCAGGGCTGATGTGGCCCAAAACACCTCAGAGAGCACTAGGTTGAAGAAGTTTGATCTGACGCTATTTTCATTCTTAACCCAAATCGAGAAGTTAATTTCTATAATGATTTACCTTCCCCAATTTTGATATATTTCGGAAGAGGGAAAGAGGAAGGGTGAAGATGATGGTGACACAGAGAATAATGACATGGCGACCAATGAGCAAATTGTCTTGATCGACTGCTTAAAAAAGAGAGAGAGAGAAATGTTAAGATGCATATTTCTGTAAGAAATGGATGTTAGCTTACTCATTAAATGTGAAACGTACATGATTTTTTAATGTGTTGACTGTCTAAAAATCTGTTCATGAAAGGAGGACAGGTAGGAGGTGAACAAAAAATGTGTGATTTTTGGAATATTTATATAGCACCAACAGTATTTAGGACAAAGCACCTCAAAATACTTGCCAACAATATTTATGCTAAGGAGTTATATTACAAAAACTCAGTCTGCAAGCCCGTGTCATGGTAGTCAGTGAGGCTTACTTTTAGGACAACATTATAGGATTACACCAATACATAATTTACAGAATGTTTCACCATTTCCCCTGATTATTAATATTTGGGCATTTTTAAAAAGAAAACTTAAGTGAGCTCTTAAATCATGTTCAAAATATATATCATATATGAAGACCATTAAAAAGTGAGGTAATATAAAGCACAAAGTTTACAAGCACAAGTCTTTTTTCAAAAAATTGAGCCGATAAACTTATAGCAATTATTTATACCCAGGACAATGAATGGTGTACTGCATATTAAATAATGTAAATAAATGTATGCATGTCTGTTTTGTATAATTGCTTTCTACTGCCATGCTTTTATTGTTAACTGAATGTTAAAATTTAGATTTTGTGCAAATAACAGTGTGGTTGCAGGGGCCGTATGTGGTGGATGACAAGCAACAGACTGCAGTCATATATGACTGGAGAAAGTGATTGCAGACTATGAAGAACAACATAAATGCTAGGCATATCTACCCAGAGGGAAGTCCTATTCAATTCAATGCACACACAAAGTATGTGTGTAGGACTGCAGCCTTAGTTATGCAGGACTCCATAGCTCCACCCCAATACAGTGGATCCTTCTGGAGACAACATATCCCTGCATTCATAAGGACTAGAAACATGTCTCAGAATGGGTCAGGTTATATATCAGATACAGTGGTACCTTGGTTTAAGACCAGTCCTGTTTATGAACAATTCAGTTTATGAACTCAGCAAAAGTGGAAATAGTGTCCTGATTTGTGAACTTTACCTCAGTCTAAGAACGAAATCTGAACGGAGGAAGGCCACTGGCGGTGGGAGGCCTCATTAAGGAAAGCGCGCCTCGGTTTAAGAAAGGTTTCAGTTTAAGAATGGACTTCCGGAACGGATTAAGTTCATAAACCGAAGTACCACTGTACCAAAATCTGAATCCCCAAGATATACCAAGAAAATTAAAAAGTATGCATAACTTATGGCGAGTGTCACAGCCCTTTACAATATTCAATTCATGGGCACATATTTTGATCAACTTTCCTAGCAAGTTAAGTAAAAACATTTATTAACCAGGAAGAACAAAAACTGATCGACTCACCTCCAGGAATTCTTTGGAAAACTTTAGTCAAAGTGTCTCCTGTTATAATGTTGTAACTAATCATGGCTTTAAAAGAAGAAGTTACTTCGTTAATAACGCTTTGAAAAGATGAAATGAAACCTAAGCATACATTATACGGAACAAAATTGTGTCACTGAAAAACTATGCCTTCTCTGAACATGAAACGTATTTTATGTTCAATACTTTTAGGCGAATTTACCCACCGAACGTGATGGGGCTCATTTCAAAACAAATCCCAGAAAGCCTGCCTGCCTTCTTCCTTAAAACCAGCCTCTTCCTTACTCCTCCTCCTCCTTCTCACTGATGCCCTTGTACAGCTCAGCAAAGGAGGATGGGGGCAACACTAGAATGCGTTGGCCTTGGCTGCCATTAGCTCTGGTCCCATCTACTGTCACCTGGGCCCCAACAGACCCAAAGGGCACCTGCCCCCACTGTGTCTGTATGAGGGGCTTCTAGGGCCACACAAGGAGGCCTCACCTCTTGACCCCAAGTCTGGTGACTCCACAACCCCTCTCATGCAAATTATCAGTGCATGGGGGTGCTGTTCCAACCAAACAAAGGGGAAGATTAAAGGCTAAGCATGGACCAATTTAATGTATGTATTTCATTTACATCACACCTTTTCCTCCAAGGAACTCAAGGTGGTGTACATGGTTTTCTCCTTTCTCATTTAATCCCTTCAACAACCCTGTGAGGTAGGCTAAGAGATAGTGACTTGACCTAAAGTCACTCAGTGAGAGCTTCATGGCCAAGTGGGGATTTGAACCCTGGTTTCCTAGGCCCTAGTCCAACACCCTAACCACTACACCACATGGGCTTCTGGTCTTCTTCTTTTATGGACTGCAAAAAGGCATTGTTCTTTAATGCATCTGCAAAGTGACCTTACCAATGAAAGGGTATAAGAACTGGAGAGCCGAGAGAATTAGGTACCCTACAAAACCAAATGCTTTATTGACCAGAGCCTGGTAGCTGTTGGTTCCAGACAGGTTCCCTCCTTTAATCAACAGGATAATAGAATAATCTGTTGAGGAGAAAAAGAAGCCTTCTATTAAAAGCAACCTCTTTGGGATCAATTTCTCATGCATTATTCTCTTGATATTTTTAATTTTTATTTTTAAATCAGACTGAAAGAAGTCACCATGGAGAATACCTGGGAACACAGAATAACAGGGGAAAGGAGATATTACACAAAACCTGTGGGAAGCCAAAGAAAAATGTCTTGGTAACACAACTACATCTCCAGTGTCCATTAGGGGAGGCATTGCTAGAGATCTCTTCTGCAATTATTTCTAGAGAACTGACCTATTTATTTTGTAGGTCAGGCAAGGAGAGCTGCCTTTGATCCCTGTTACTGCCAGGCCAGTGGATCATTCTTTCAATCCACATGTGCCCTCACAGGCTGCATTGGGTGGTGTCAATTAGCATTCTGTATCTGCCTCCAGAGTCACCGGCTCCTTCCAGTGCTCTTAACTAGCAGCCCAGTTCGTGCCCATGTAAGCAGCAGGATATGGGAGCAAATGGGCTGCCCTGAGGTCTGCTAGCATGGTTAGAGTACAAGCTTTAGTACAAATTATTTTTAAAACAATTCTCTCCCACCCCATTTCATCCTCACAACAACTCTGTGAGGTTGGTGAGGCTGAGAGACATTTAATGGCCCCTGATCGCTCAGTGAGTAGGGATTTGAACATGGGTCTCCCTGACTCTAATTTGCCACTGCACCTAGATAGAGTCACATATAGTTTTAAACTTTGTTCACAAGGATTAATAAGGGAATATAATAAGTCAGCAAAGCACATGGAACTGATGTGTAATAGATTGGCATTTTCTGTTATAATGGGTAGCACAGAGAATTTTTTTCCACAAATGCAAGATTAGTTGCTTGCTATTAATTGCATTGTGCCCTTAACTGATTCTCTGCAACAGAGATTCCGTGGTTTAACTGCTCTCTACAAACCAGAACTGCAAACCACAGTTTGATCCTATTTGCAATCCTAGTTCACAGGGGAAACTAGGCTTTAGAGCGGGGTTTCCCAAACTTGGGTCTCCAGCTGCTTTTGAACTACAATACCCATCATCCCTGACCACTGGTCCTGCTAGCTAGGGATGTTGGGATTGCTACAGGCCCCCAGTTTGGGGAACCCTGGTTTAGTGTCCTCTGCACTAGGCTATGTGAAAGGTGGATGGGAATGCTTGCAATCATCTATCGCTTCTGTTCCAGCAATCCATTGTACGGTCCACTAGGAAGATCCTCTCTGAGCCCAGCCTTCGTACGTATTTAATTTCATGATCCGAGCTCTTTACTAGATACTAAATCTGAGAAACTTGCAAAAATCTAGCTTTCGTGGTATCCTAATATCGCATAGGAAAGGACATCCAATACAGCACAGTGCTCTACCTTTTAATATCATCTCAGAAGATTAAGCACTTTTCCTGTACACTTGAGTAACACTGCATGGAGAGACAGTGGGGCTCTATATGCAAGCCCTGCCCTACTGTTGTGTCCCCTGACTGCCCCACCCATATGCTGTCAACACATTGGGGAAGATCTGAAGGGCAGAAAGCTACCTAATGCATGCCGTCTGTTCTTGTGAGCTGAAAGCTGGGCTCTTCAGAAATGGAGCCCACAGGGCAAGCCCACATGCACCCTTCAGACCTTCCCCCAAAGAGTGGAGATTGAGGGGGGAGCAGAGCACGTTGGGGACACCACAGAGGGGCTCTCTCTCCAAGCAAAGTTGCTTGCGTGGAGAGAAGAATGCCTGATTTAGGATTTCTAGTATCAATGAAGACATTTTGCACATTCTGCCCATCTTAATTCCTGGACCTCTCTCTCTACTGAATGACAGCGGCCGCTTTTAAGGCAATACCTGTGATATAAGCAACGGCCAACAACAGCAATATTCCCAATGGAAAGCCAGCTTGCTTCAGAGAATAGGGCAGGCCTGTGAAAACGATGCAAACAAATTAGACTGGAGGTCCCCCCACAAGTTCTTGCCACTTATTGATGCTGCCAGCTCCTCTCACATCTTCCCAGGGGCTTACTTAAGATCCGAGGAAGCCCAAGCCACAGGAAGCTCATGCCATCGGCTCCAGAATCTGGAGGAAAGTGGCTGCGAGTTCCTATCTGTACGCCCGCATATTTGTAAGGTCCCAGGAAGCTGTAGTATGGCTTACTGTGTCATCCAAAGCAAGCCATTGACAAAGTCAAATTTTAAATATATAAACAGCCCACTGGGATCCCTGATCTTGATCGACATTAATCTGTACTACTGTAATAAAATTACAACCCCCCAAAATATAATTGATAATAAGTCCAACAAAATAATAAACTGGAGTGAAATTTATTGTAATTAACTGGAATGAATAATAAACTGATGTATTTACCTATCATACCAGATCCTATGATAGAGTTGATGACATTAAAAGCAGCTGATGAGAGGTTGCTAGTTCCTCCTTTGTTTCTCGGTTTACATACCAGGGTTGCTGTTTCATCCATTTCCTCCTATTTCAAAAAAGTAGCATTGATGTCAGTCTAAAATATATTCACTTAAAAAAACAAAAACCACCACAAATATTTTTTTAATCATTTAACAAAACTAAAAATACAAAGATTTGGTTTTGGAAGGGCTTCCCTTCCTTCCTAAAACAAACGCATACCAAGTGACATGGAAAATCTTGGCAGTCATAGAATCATAGAGTTGGAAGGGACCTTGAGGATCATCTCATCCAACCATCTGCAATGCAGCAATATGTATTGCGGGTGGCGCTGTGGTCTAAGCCTCTTGGGCTTGCTGATCAGAAGGTCGGCGGTTCGAATCCTCGCGACGGGGTGAACTCCCATTGCTCTGTCCCAGCTCCTGCCAACCTAGCAGTTCGAAAGCATGCCAGTGCAAGTAGATAAATAGGTACCGCTGCGGCGGGAAGGTAAATGGTATTTCCATGCGCTCTGGCACTCGTCATGGTCCTTCATGCACCAGTAGCGGTTTAGCCATGCTGGCCACATGACCCGGAAAACTTTCTGTGGACAAACGCCAGCTCCCTCGGCCTGAAAGCGAGATGAGCGCTACAACCCCATAGTTGCCTTTGACTGGACTTAACCGCCCAGGGGTCCTTTACCTTGCAGCTGTCCCATACAGGGATCGAACCTGCAACCTTGATGTTATCAGCACCAAGCTCTAACCAACTGAGCTATCCAGGCTGACATTTTGTAGGCATCAAAATAAGGAATAGATTTTGAAAGTATATTGGTTTTTAAGTGTTTTTGAAAATTTGGGCACAAATGTAAGTTAGTTATTTCCCGCCCTTTACCCTAAGATCCTAGGGCAGGTACTTTTAAGCCTTTACTTTAATTGCTTTAACAATTCAATCCTAAACACACTTACTAGCCCCACCAGATGGTAGTTCGACTAATTTCTTCTGAGTAAACTCGCACAGGATTGTGCTGTAAGTCCAATGTGCATCGCAAGGTGGTATATCTGAACAGCAAAGGGCGTTCTTGTAAATCTAAGGAGAGCTGGGCACTCACCACCTGATTGTCAGTTATCAGAAACGTTTTGTTATCACAACACCCCTTCTCCCCATGCAGGCCATATCTGCGTAACATTATATAAATATATATTGTGTTTTATCTTAGTTACTTACGGGGTGGAGGGTGGCTGCTGTCACACACTGACAGCTTCTAGGACCCACAGGTGAGAGCTGAGTGATGGGTGGGGGACAAAGGTGGACAAACTACCCCAGACATGTCCCCCACCAGAGGTACTACCGCTCCCCTAACACCCCGGGAAAGGACTTTGACTAGGTGGCTAAACCAGGTGAAGGTAGCCAATGGGTCTCAAACCCTCGAGTTACGGACTTCCTTGGCAGCATGCAATGACAGGCTCCGGCGGACAAGTTATGTCTTCCTCAGATGGTTAGAGTGCGGCGCTGATCATGCCAAGGTCACGGGTTCGATTCCCATACTATTCTTGCATGGCAGGGGGCTGGACAAACTCTTCCAACTCTTATGCTTCTATGAAATACGCGAGGTTGTGTTTTTTTAAAAAGAAAGGAGGAGTTTGCTTTCCTACACTAGGGACCAGCTGAAAGGCGAGGAGAAATTAAGAAAACTTCCTAGGATCCCAAGAAAATGCGCGGCTTACCTGGTGGGCAGGGCTGGTGGCGGGCGACGGGGGGCGCTGGGCGAGCTCTTCCATGGCGGCTCGCTCGCCCTGTCCGGCTTCCCTCGGAGGCCCCTCTCCGGATCCCGCCTGCAGCTCTCATGAACGGAGCGAGGCGGCGGGACACAGAGGCTGCTGGGGACGCCGAGGGAGAAGAGCGCGCCGGATCCCGGGCTCCGGATCGGGACGCGGCGGCAGCACGTGCGCGCCTGGGAATGGCGAGGCCTCCCGCGGGCGGAGGGAGCAGCGTGATCTCCGCTCCCAGGAGCGCCTTGGAAGGGAGCCCGAAAAGTGGGGGGGGGATGGGGAGTGTCGGAAGGCCAGCGGAGATCCAGGAGGGCAGCCTGGGCTGGATTTCTGCTCAGCCTCGGCAGTCCGCCCATTTTACATCAGAATTGTTGAGTTGGAAAGGGACTCCCAGCAGATCATCATGGGCGTAGCTGGGATGGGGGGGGGGCGCAGGGGCGGCAGCTGCCCCTCTAAATCAAGCAAATAAATAAAAAATATTTAAACTAACCAATTGCATCGCAGGTAACTAGGTCCTGTCCCCACAAAAAAAATAAAAAAAATAAGCCTGCCCCCCCCCTAAATAAAACCTGCCCATGGAGAATAGGTAAAAGGTAAAGGACCCCTAGACAGTTAAGTCCAGTCAAAGGCGACTATGGGGTTGCGGCGCTCATTTCGCTTTCAGGCCGAGGGAGCCGCCTTTGTCCACAGACAGTTTTCCGGGTCATGTGGCCAGCATGACTAAACCAATTCTGGCACAATGGAAAACCGTGACGGAAACCAGAGCACACCGAAACGCCGTTTACCTTCCCGCCGCAGCGGTACCTATTTATCTACTTGCACTGGTGTGCTTTCGAACTGCTAGGTTGGCAGGAGCTGGACAGAGCAACAGGAACTCACCCCATTGTGCGGATTTGAACCGCCAACCTTCTGATTGGCAAGCCCAAGAGGCTCAGTGGTTTAGACCACAGCGCCGCCGCCGCCACCCGCATGGAGAATAGAGTTCATACAGCCATCATGGCTACCGGCCATTCATAGTTTAATCCACACTGCTGCCCCTGCCAAGAAATTCTCTAAATTAAGAGCCTCGTCGTATCTTGGTGGCTATGGCCGCATTTGAGGAAGTGCTTCCCATATTTTAGCTATGCACTTCACGAAGAAGAAAGTCTCATGTCTTCCTTGCAACAAAACGCTATCAGAACAGAATGGTTTGAATAAAACTGAGGTCAAAACTGAGAAGTAAAGACAAATTGGCCACCTGTCCAGTCTTTCGCTGGTAGGAGGTGCTATCACTGGGAATGCTTGATAGATAGGTAGCTGCCAAGCCTGATGATTAAACATTGGATCCTGGACCTGCAAAAACTGAACAAAACTGAAAAAGCCTTAACTTGTTCCAACAGCAACTTTCCTTCCTGATAGGGTAGTTGTTGGTGGTTCTTTTTCTTTCCTTCTTCTGTTATTTTTTTTTTTTAAGTGATTGTTTCAGCTCTCTTTTTTTGGTTACAACTATGTATACGTACCTATCTTATTATGGGAGATTAAATAAATAAGATTTCAAAACAAAACAAAACTGGATTGAAAAGCCAGGTGTAAAAAAAGGAATACACACAAAGTTCTGGTTATTTTTGAATGCTCCTAGACTACTTATATAGGCATGAAGAGCTGGTAGCAGCAACCAGAGATTTACTTCACGGTGAATGTTGGCTGGCCTTGTTTTTCATATGAATAGTTAATATCACCAGTGAGCTGCTCTGATATTTTGAAAGGCATATGATATCCAGCCCAGCCTCTGGTTTCTGACAGTTATCAACAGATTTGTGATATTAAAGTTCACAACACCATCCTGTTTACTATCTGAAATAGAAAATGCAGTGAAATTCTGAGGCCGAGGTTGCCTCTTTTATACATGAGGCACGTGATCGTTTTATACCAAAGTACCATTTGGTTTTGGCATGCCAGTTTTCATCATATACCAGGTAACCCTCAGAAACCTTTTAACAAGTGACCGGATTTCCCACCCAATGCTTACCTTCCGTTTTTAGTGAGTCATCAAATGCAGGAAAAATCATGGAAAGAACCTCCATGAGCTTAGCAAACAAATGTGTTTTGTTATCCTTACAAAAGGTCTGTTTCCTTTGTTCAGTGCCTTCTTAACAAAGAGGCATGTGCAAACAAGGTAAAGCAGAGTTTAGATGCAATTCCTTAAAAACAATTTAATTGTTTCTAGTTCACTGAGTCTGTCCATATGTTTCACCATCTCTTCTCTCTTCACTCTCATTGTGCTCGTTTGTTCTTGTTTTGATCTCTCTGATCACCTACAATGTTATTTTTGGGACTTTGAAATAAGCATAAAATACAGTGGTACCTCGAGTTATAGACGCTTCAGGTTACAGACACTTCAGGTTACAGACTCTGCTAACCCAGAAATAGTACCTCGGGTTAAGAACTTTACCTCAGGATGAGGACAGAAATTGTGCGGCGGCAGCGCAATGGCAGCTGGAGGCCCCATTAGCTAACGTGATACCTCAGGTTAAGAACAGTTTCAGGTTAAGAACGGACCTCCAGAACGAATTAATATACCACCAGAACGGACCTCCAGAACGAATGAATATACCACTGTATATTCATGCTGCTGTCTCTAAAATATACATTGTTTCTGTCTGTAATTGTTTGATTGGGCCATAGATTCGTATACCTCATGAGGGAGGGGGTTGTTGGCGTTAAGTGTGGTAAATCCACATTGACCCAACCCCCCACCACTTTTCCAGTTTGTATTTGTGGAAACTCCCTTTACTTTTCAAACCCTTGTTTCCAATAGTTGCAAAAAAACATGGACGAGTTGAGGAGGTGGCCTATTTCAAAAGGTCAATTTATTACTAAATGTGTACAAAAATCTCCTCTGCTGGGGAGAGGGCACAGGCCAGACAACCTTTTTTCTGGCCCACTTCGGTCTGTGCCCTCTACTCGATAAAGGAGATTATGGGGACTCCCTGAATGGTCAGCTGCATTTAATTCTGAAGCCTAGGAAAAATGCCTTTTGACCAGATAGGGAATACCTCAATTGCCTTGCTAAATATGGGCTGTCCATATATCCCAGGAACCTAATAATCAGACATCCCCAGTCAGTTCCATTCAAAGCTACACGCTCAGAAGTATTCCGTATTGTGTGTGACCAGTCAGCTGACGGGCTCAGAAACTTAAGGAAAACCTTCCACTTGGCAGCAGCTTATGCCTCTTCCCTCACTCCCTCACTGCAACTGCATAGATTTCCCACTGTTATTATACATGCCTGGCTTATGATAGACCGCAGAGGTCAAAATGGGATCACTTCACACGGAATTGGTGGCTTTGAAGCAGTGCAAAATAATAATAATTTTTAAAAACCACAAAGGCTTTCATGAACCATCCCCCTCCCCCCACCAAGGTGTGATGGATCTCGTTGCTACAACTGAAGAACAACATTCCGTCTTGTCATAAAGATTTTAATTTCAAATCTGAGATCTGTGCGGTTCGCAATGGTCCACAGTACTGCAATTATTCGATGCTTTGTGTGTGTGGAGGGGGCATCGAGTCAAGCATGGGTGGGCTCTTCACGTGAAGCTCATACCAAAGTGCAAAATGGAATCTAGCAGTTCTCCTTTCTTCAGGTTAAAACAAGGCTAACCCTTTAAAGTTATTTTGATCTCTTTGTATGCTTATCTCTTTTTAGTAGAAAGAAGAAGAAAAAGATGAAACTAAATAGTTGAAAAGTGTAGTAGTAGTAGTAGTAATATTATTATTAATAATAATAATACCAACAACAATGAATGCCTTCTGGTAATTTGATAAAGCTAGTTTATGACACCATTCAGGTGGGTACTGCCAGAATATAACTTTTTGTATACTCTTTACTTTGGATGGTTCCATTTTCTCAATATAATTCTTACCATGGATCTTTGCATCCAGTGCTATTTTTCTAGGAAAAGAGGTGCCGGAACTCACCATGAACACCTCCCTTGTTCTCTTAGAATGGCAATGGCGCCCACCTGAGAGGTTCCAGAACTGAGTTCCGGAGAGTTCCGTCTGAAAAAAAAGCCCTGTCTGCACCCAATAAAAAATGACTTATGAGGGTGAATGGGATAGTTTTGGGGAATATTTTAAAAAATACGATACTAAAACCAATCTGCAAGTGGAGTAATTCTATAAACAACAGTTAAACATGACAAATAATTAAAACGGGTGAGCAAACTTTTTCAGCAGGAGGCCGGTCCACTGTCCCTCAGACCTTGTGGGGGGGGGGCGGACTATATTTTGGGGGGGAAATGAATGAATTCCTATGCCCTACAAATAACCCAGAGATGCATTTTAAATAAATGGACACATTCTACTCATGTAAAAACACGCTGATTCCCGGACTGTCTGTGGACCGGATTGAGAAGGCAATTGGGCCGCATCTGGCCCCCGGGCCTTAGGTTGCCTACCCCTGAATTACAATGAGAAAACTAGGGAGGGGTTATATAGTGATATGCAGCATAAACTAGGTTCGTTAAGAATGCCATGGAAGGTAAAGGTTGGGAAGTATCCACAGAATCTTTGTATGATGGTAAATTGTGTGTAAATAGAAAAAATGGAAAATGCACATGAGAAGACTTACGAATTTAATCCACAATGTTCTGAAAAGCCTGACAACATCAGGGGCTTCAGGTACATTCTCTGGGATTTCATGTCCATCCAGTCAATGGATGGTTTTGGTTCCAGGTATAGGACAGAGAACATTTGCCAGGGCTTGATAGGATGAGGCCCAGTGAATAGACAATTGAGTCCCTATCCCAGGCTGCCTTCTATGTGCTCTCAGTAACTAGGCGAATTTGACAAGATGGACCCTTGTCAAAACACAAATTAATTTAAAACCCCACTTTGTGACTCAGTTCTCTCAGTTCTCAGTTCTCTCTTGAAATCTCCCACATGTTAACTATGATCACAGAATGCTCCCTTATATAAGCTCGGGTTTTGTCTGTCTAGGCCAGTATTGTCTACTCTTGACTGGCCAGTGGCTGTCCAAGGTCTCAGGTAGAGGCCTATCTACCTGAGATCCTCATAGCTGGAGATTTGGGGCGGTTGGACCTGGTATCTTCTGCCTGTAAGGTGTGTGAGAAAGAACACAAACTTCTGAAATGACCTTTTTTAAGTATTATGTATTTAAAATAAAATTTAAAAATCTGAAAAACGGCTTCCAAAGCTGCAAGGGCCTCTGGGTCACAAACCCAGCATAGGAAAATTCCACTTCTTCAGGTAGAAAACTGTGGCAACCTTTGCAGCAGACAGTCACCCTCTGTGAAATGCCACAGGCTCCAAAAGATCCCTCTGTTTTGTTTCTAAGTTACCACTTGCTGCATTAGTCATTTCTGCCAGCTGCTAGGTTGGCAGGAGCTGGACAGAGCAACAGGAACTCACCCCATTGTGCGGATTTGAACCGCCAACCTTCTGATTGGCAAGCCCAAGAGGCTCAGTGGTTTAGACCACAGCGCCGCCGCCGCCACCCGCATGGAGAATAGAGTTCATACAGCCATCATGGCTACCGGCCATTCATAGTTTAATCCACACTGCTGCCCCTGCCAAGAAATTCTCTAAATTAAGAGCCTCGTCGTATCTTGGTGGCTATGGCCGCATTTGAGGAAGTGCTTCCCATATTTTAGCTATGCACTTCACGAAGAAGAAAGTCTCATGTCTTCCTTGCAACAAAACGCTATCAGAACAGAATGGTTTGAATAAAACTGAGGTCAAAACTGAGAAGTAAAGACAAATTGGCCACCTGTCCAGTCTTTCGCTGGTAGGAGGTGCTATCACTGGGAATGCTTGATAGATAGGTAGCTGCCAAGCCTGATGATTAAACATTGGATCCTGGACCTGCAAAAACTGAACAAAACTGAAAAAGCCTTAACTTGTTCCAACAGCAACTTTCCTTCCTGATAGGGTAGTTGTTGGTGGTTCTTTTTCTTTCCTTCTTCTGTTATTTTTTTTTTTTAAGTGATTGTTTCAGCTCTCTTTTTTTGGTTACAACTATGTATACGTACCTATCTTATTATGGGAGATTAAATAAATAAGATTTCAAAACAAAACAAAACTGGATTGAAAAGCCAGGTGTAAAAAAAGGAATACACACAAAGTTCTGGTTATTTTTGAATGCTCCTAGACTACTTATATAGGCATGAAGAGCTGGTAGCAGCAACCAGAGATTTACTTCACGGTGAATGTTGGCTGGCCTTGTTTTTCATATGAATAGTTAATATCACCAGTGAGCTGCTCTGATATTTTGAAAGGCATATGATATCCAGCCCAGCCTCTGGTTTCTGACAGTTATCAACAGATTTGTGATATTAAAGTTCACAACACCATCCTGTTTACTATCTGAAATAGAAAATGCAGTGAAATTCTGAGGCCGAGGTTGCCTCTTTTATACATGAGGCACGTGATCGTTTTATACCAAAGTACCATTTGGTTTTGGCATGCCAGTTTTCATCATATACCAGGTAACCCTCAGAAACCTTTTAACAAGTGACCGGATTTCCCACCCAATGCTTACCTTCCGTTTTTAGTGAGTCATCAAATGCAGGAAAAATCATGGAAAGAACCTCCATGAGCTTAGCAAACAAATGTGTTTTGTTATCCTTACAAAAGGTCTGTTTCCTTTGTTCAGTGCCTTCTTAACAAAGAGGCATGTGCAAACAAGGTAAAGCAGAGTTTAGATGCAATTCCTTAAAAACAATTTAATTGTTTCTAGTTCACTGAGTCTGTCCATATGTTTCACCATCTCTTCTCTCTTCACTCTCATTGTGCTCGTTTGTTCTTGTTTTGATCTCTCTGATCACCTACAATGTTATTTTTGGGACTTTGAAATAAGCATAAAATACAGTGGTACCTCGAGTTATAGACGCTTCAGGTTACAGACACTTCAGGTTACAGACTCTGCTAACCCAGAAATAGTACCTCGGGTTAAGAACTTTACCTCAGGATGAGGACAGAAATTGTGCGGCGGCAGCGCAATGGCAGCTGGAGGCCCCATTAGCTAACGTGATACCTCAGGTTAAGAACAGTTTCAGGTTAAGAACGGACCTCCAGAACGAATTAATATACCACCAGAACGGACCTCCAGAACGAATGAATATACCACTGTATATTCATGCTGCTGTCTCTAAAATATACATTGTTTCTGTCTGTAATTGTTTGATTGGGCCATAGATTCGTATACCTCATGAGGGAGGGGGTTGTTGGCGTTAAGTGTGGTAAATCCACATTGACCCAACCCCCCACCACTTTTCCAGTTTGTATTTGTGGAAACTCCCTTTACTTTTCAAACCCTTGTTTCCAATAGTTGCAAAAAAACATGGACGAGTTGAGGAGGTGGCCTATTTCAAAAGGTCAATTTATTACTAAATGTGTACAAAAATCTCCTCTGCTGGGGAGAGGGCACAGGCCAGACAACCTTTTTTCTGGCCCACTTCGGTCTGTGCCCTCTACTCGATAAAGGAGATTATGGGGACTCCCTGAATGGTCAGCTGCATTTAATTCTGAAGCCTAGGAAAAATGCCTTTTGACCAGATAGGGAATACCTCAATTGCCTTGCTAAATATGGGCTGTCCATATATCCCAGGAACCTAATAATCAGACATCCCCAGTCAGTTCCATTCAAAGCTACACGCTCAGAAGTATTCCGTATTGTGTGTGACCAGTCAGCTGACGGGCTCAGAAACTTAAGGAAAACCTTCCACTTGGCAGCAGCTTATGCCTCTTCCCTCACTCCCTCACTGCAACTGCATAGATTTCCCACTGTTATTATACATGCCTGGCTTATGATAGACCGCAGAGGTCAAAATGGGATCACTTCACACGGAATTGGTGGCTTTGAAGCAGTGCAAAATAATAATAATTTTTAAAAACCACAAAGGCTTTCATGAACCATCCCCCTCCCCCCACCAAGGTGTGATGGATCTCGTTGCTACAACTGAAGAACAACATTCCGTCTTGTCATAAAGATTTTAATTTCAAATCTGAGATCTGTGCGGTTCGCAATGGTCCACAGTACTGCAATTATTCGATGCTTTGTGTGTGTGGAGGGGGCATCGAGTCAAGCATGGGTGGGCTCTTCACGTGAAGCTCATACCAAAGTGCAAAATGGAATCTAGCAGTTCTCCTTTCTTCAGGTTAAAACAAGGCTAACCCTTTAAAGTTATTTTGATCTCTTTGTATGCTTATCTCTTTTTAGTAGAAAGAAGAAGAAAAAGATGAAACTAAATAGTTGAAAAGTGTAGTAGTAGTAGTAGTAATATTATTATTAATAATAATAATACCAACAACAATGAATGCCTTCTGGTAATTTGATAAAGCTAGTTTATGACACCATTCAGGTGGGTACTGCCAGAATATAACTTTTTGTATACTCTTTACTTTGGATGGTTCCATTTTCTCAATATAATTCTTACCATGGATCTTTGCATCCAGTGCTATTTTTCTAGGAAAAGAGGTGCCGGAACTCACCATGAACACCTCCCTTGTTCTCTTAGAATGGCAATGGCGCCCACCTGAGAGGTTCCAGAACTGAGTTCCGGAGAGTTCCGTCTGAAAAAAAAGCCCTGTCTGCACCCAATAAAAAATGACTTATGAGGGTGAATGGGATAGTTTTGGGGAATATTTTAAAAAATACGATACTAAAACCAATCTGCAAGTGGAGTAATTCTATAAACAACAGTTAAACATGACAAATAATTAAAACGGGTGAGCAAACTTTTTCAGCAGGAGGCCGGTCCACTGTCCCTCAGACCTTGTGGGGGGGGGCGGACTATATTTTGGGGGGGAAATGAATGAATTCCTATGCCCTACAAATAACCCAGAGATGCATTTTAAATAAATGGACACATTCTACTCATGTAAAAACACGCTGATTCCCGGACTGTCTGTGGACCGGATTGAGAAGGCAATTGGGCCGCATCTGGCCCCCGGGCCTTAGGTTGCCTACCCCTGAATTACAATGAGAAAACTAGGGAGGGGTTATATAGTGATATGCAGCATAAACTAGGTTCGTTAAGAATGCCATGGAAGGTAAAGGTTGGGAAGTATCCACAGAATCTTTGTATGATGGTAAATTGTGTGTAAATAGAAAAAATGGAAAATGCACATGAGAAGACTTACGAATTTAATCCACAATGTTCTGAAAAGCCTGACAACATCAGGGGCTTCAGGTACATTCTCTGGGATTTCATGTCCATCCAGTCAATGGATGGTTTTGGTTCCAGGTATAGGACAGAGAACATTTGCCAGGGCTTGATAGGATGAGGCCCAGTGAATAGACAATTGAGTCCCTATCCCAGGCTGCCTTCTATGTGCTCTCAGTAACTAGGCGAATTTGACAAGATGGACCCTTGTCAAAACACAAATTAATTTAAAACCCCACTTTGTGACTCAGTTCTCTCTTGAAATCTCCCACATGTTAACTATGATCACAGAATGCTCCCTTATATAAGCTCGGGTTTTGTCTGTCTAGGCCAGTATTGTCTACTCTTGACTGGCCAGTGGCTGTCCAAGGTCTCAGGTAGAGGCCTATCTACCTGAGATCCTCATAGCTGGAGATTTGGGGCGGTTGGACCTGGTATCTTCTGCCTGTAAGGTGTGTGAGAAAGAACACAAACTTCTGAAATGACCTTTTTTAAGTATTATGTATTTAAAATAAAATTTAAAAATCTGAAAAACGGCTTCCAAAGCTGCAAGGGCCTCTGGGTCACAAACCCAGCATAGGAAAATTCCACTTCTTCAGGTAGAAAACTGTGGCAACCTTTGCAGCAGACAGTCACCCTCTGTGAAATGCCACAGGCTCCAAAAGATCCCTCTGTTTTGTTTCTAAGTTACCACTTGCTGCATTAGTCATTTCTGCCAGCTGCCCACAATATCGATATTTTTATTTCTTGTTATGTATTCTCCCCCTACCCCACGTTGTCTCCATTTCTAAGGCTGGGAGAGAAACACAGTCCTGCAACCCACACAGCCATCCTAAATATTGTGCTTTTATGATTATATCCTTTCTATTTTATAATGTTTTGCCTGCATGTATAATGCTTTTATCTGTTGTTATTTTGAGCTTCCAGATTTTTTGGGGGGGGGAGGAGGGGGAAGGTGGTTTGTTGTGGCTGAAGCATGAGAAAGCTTCAGAAATTCAGAGATGTAATTCACGTAACAAATCCAATTTGTACAGGACACAGCTTATTTAAATGAGCAGAATCCTCATTTAAGGGGAAGAGAGAACGTTTTGATCCACTTGTACTCGGGAGCAGCTAGACTGTGTGTCCTAAAGACAAAATTATCTGGCCAAGTTGTCCTGGAGTGTTGTCACAGGCGAAAGAACACCCAAGTCACATTGTGGTTTGTGCCTCCCAGTCTCCTGGAAACCATTTCCTGACCCGTCTCTTGCACCGCAAGCAATCCATTTCTATTTGTTTCGAGTAATAACTCCAGAGTTAAGCTGCACAACAGGGGTGGGAATCCCAGACCCTCCAAATGATTCAGTGGCATCTGAAAGGTTCACCAATGGAGAGAAGAAGAAGAGTTTGGATTTGATATCCCGCTTTATCACCACCCGAAGGAGTCTCAAACATTCTCCTTTCCCTTCATCCCCCACAACAAACGCTCTGTGAGGTGAGTGGGGCTGAGAGACTTCAAAGAAGTGTGACTAGCCCAAGGTCACCCAGCAGCTGCATGTGGAGGAGCGAGGACGCGAACCCGGTTTACCAGATTACGAGTCTACTGCTCTTAACCACTACACCACACTGGAGGTAGTAGCAGCAACCGCCGTTGGGGAGGGAGGGAGTTTGCTTTCCTTCGCACAGAGCCACTGGCAACCTCATCCCAAGCAACTTCAGTTATGTTTGGATATCTCCGAGTCAAGTTTAGACCTATTAAGGAAGCAGGGATTTCCAAACTGCCATGTGATGATGACATGCGCTCTGTGAAAATGCTAATTATAATGTGCCGTTCATTCATTATTATTTTTTAAAAAAGCAGGTCAGAGAGGAAAGGAGGTCTTTTTCTCTCCCCACCCCCTCTTTGCAGCATCACATGGCTTCTTTTCTCATGACTTACTTGCATGCTGATGCGGCTTGTGTCTTCTCTTCTCCCTTACATCCCTTTCATCCCACTCGCATCAAGTCAGACTTTCAGATCTTCGGAGCGATGTTATACAAACAACTCTATTATTCATTGGCACCCCCCCTCTTCTCAGTTTCCCTCTTCCAGAGGGCTTGTTCTAATTTGTAGCTTGTTCTAGGATAGCCTTTCAGATGTCAAACCCTAAACTTAAATGCCCTGGGCGCAGGCTGAGGTAAAAATTATTTCCAATTAAATACCCCTACAATTATGGGCGGTAGTTAACTCAGTTTTATTCAATGTAGAATCACTGAAATTAATGGAGCTAAGCAATGTTCATTAATGTTAATGGGTCTACTCTAGGTAAAACGTAGCTGAATAACATCTTGTGTCAGCACCCTTGGGCATCTGCCCGGTCCCATGTCCATGCAGGGAGACCACTGCTAACCCCTGGAGCCTCTTAGCCCTGCTCCTCCTCCTTGCTCTCAATTAATGTCATGGACTGACTGGATGCTGAGGAGTAGTGTGAGGCACCAGCTAGGGAACCTCCAAGGGCAGAAAGCTCACAGCCTGGAGATTGGTGGTGGGACGACGATGAGTGGTCAGAGGGAGAAGATGGAGCAGGCTGGGAGGAGGAGGTGTCAGAAGCTGGAGAGGTAACTGGGTTTAGTGAGCAGGGAAAGTCTATGGCAGACAGAAGTCCGGAAGCAGGAGAGGAGGGAGGCCAAGAGGCAGAGATTAGTCAGGCTGGCGAATAAGCCAGGGTGTCTCCCCCTCCTGCTGCAACAAGTTCCCCTCCTCACCCAGTCTCCCAGGAACAGGAGAGGTATGAAATGGGAGGAGCAGATGCAGGTGCCTCGGTATAGTCTCAGATTGCTTAGGAGTCTTAGGTAGCTGTGTGAAGGCGGGTACCTTCAGTCTCCACAACTGTCTCTCAAGGGTAAGCCGTACCATGAAGAGTGGCTGTGGCTGGCACCCCTGAGCAGACCCTGTATCTTCCAATAAAGAGTTGACTTCCCTGACACCATGCGATTTATTTCTGGCTCGTTCCCGACAATTGAGAAATTTTTTTGGTCCCATGCTGCAAGTACCTAATGAATTACTTCAGGCACAGGAGCGATGCATTCGGTGGTGCCGAGGAGCGGAGGAGTGGCATAGGTAATGCTATTGCTTACCTCAACAGGGCCGGGAGAGGGCAGGGTGGTGGCTGCAAGGTCATGACAGCACAGGTGGAGCAACAGGGCCACTTCTGTGCTCCCACCAGGGCACCCCAGCCACGCTGCTCCCTGACCCACTCCAGCGCTGTCCAAGTATGGAGCAGTCACACTGGTGTCTTGAGGGCAGCTCCACAGTCCAACCCACCACACACAAACACCACTACTGACAGAGCAGCTTGCAACAATTGCAACCTGATGGAACAATAAAACTGCTAGCACATTTTCAAAGCTAAGCTAATTTTCGTCAATTATTTTTCCCCCGTCAGTTATTTTTTTAAAAAGCTAATTGACAAAGAAATAATAATGAAATGATTGGAAAATTAGAAACCGAAACTGATGCATTCAATCCTAGTCGTGTTTAAAGGAATCTGTTCTAGTACAATAAGACACACATGGTTCCAATAACTCAAATCCAGCCAACATCCAACCGCGCTTTGTTTGCAATCCATTACCTTAACCCAGCTTAACTTTGTTAACTGCGAAATTGACAATAGTTCTAACTCTCCTTTCCCAGACATTTGCCTTCCTTTCCCACTCCCTGAGTCACTAGAGGGCAACATTTGCTTTCTTATTCAGCATCTCATTCCTAACAATAAACCCATCATCCTAAACTCCCAGTATCAGCAGCTGTTAGTTGTCCCCCCTTCCCACAATTCACCATACCAATTATTTTAAGGCTCTATTACTCTCCCAATTCTGAGATGTGTAACTTAAAAAGAAGACAAAACATCCCTTGGTTATTGGTTATTTATTTACTGAAACTGTAACACTTGTCCGCAAAAGGCACTCTTCATAATTGCAGAAGGCACTTTCTCTAATTATGAGATTTCCCCAATCCTGTTTGACAGCTTTAGATGACTTGCTGTTCAAAAGCTTCATTTCTAACTTTTTTGCTATTCTATCAGAACGATGAAAGGACTCCCAGCACTGTCTGGGGGATAGCTTTGATTAGTTTAATCATTTTATGTCGGCAGACAGCACAGAGTATATTCATTTAATGGTTATTGAACAGCTGTTGCGCTTGCATTGTGCTCAGGCTGTAAGTAGGCAGCTTATATTCAAAGCGGCAGGAATTACTAGTTGTGTTGTCAAATTTCCCCAAGTGTACACATAATTTAATTGTACTTTTGTGTGGTTTCAGTTATCTAGGATGACAGAGGATAGGATATTGGCAGGAAGCTATTAGGTAATTATTCTCCAAAGGAAGTGAGCTAGTCTGCAGTTATTTGAAGCACACCATTGTATTATCATGGTGACTATTGGCAGTACAGTCAAACCTCGGTTCCCAAACGCCTCCGTTTTGGAACGTTTTGGCTCCTGAACACCGAAAACCAGGAAGTAACTGCTCCAGTTTTCAAACGATTTTCGGAAGCCCAATGGCTTCTGAACTGTGTTTTTCATTCCCCCCCCATTGACTTTGTAGCCAGCCCATTGATCCTTTGTTTTCAAACTTTTCAGAAGCCGAACGGGCTTTCGGAACGGATTAAGTTGGAAAACCAAGCTTCCACTGTACTATATCTAATGTTCCTATAGTGACAAATGTGACTGCAGTAATTGGTAATTATAGAGTTAAATATTGTCTCCAATTATTATTGGGTGGAGCTAAGACTCCACCCTTTAGCTTGTTATTGTGGTTGCTTTCATTTCCCTACACAGTTGTGTGTTAGCCTGTTTGTTCATCAGTAACACCAGCACTATATGATGCTAAAGCCATAAACTGGATCGGAGCCTGCATGGGTAATCTGGATAAGGTGGGGGAGGGGAATCCCATTGAAGTGAATTTTTCCTTAGGCAAATTGCCGGCATGGGGGTGCAGGTGGTGTATGTGATATGAAATGGGACCATTGTGTGTGGGGGGGGGGATGTAGCCCTGCCTACACCCCATGCTAGGATCCTAATCCAAATCTCACCCACCCACACCCATGCTGGCAAATTTTGTGTGTGTGCTTAAAACATCCTGCTCTTGTGAGTTAACATATTGTCCATCTTTGTCCTGAGTTGCTATGCCCTCAACTCTTTCCCTCCCCAGCCCCCGCCACACACAGAAAATTAAAAAGCAGTGCCCTGGAACATTTAGGCAGCTACCGGTATGTTTAGAACATGTCTTTATTTGTCAGCGTGTTCGATTATAGCCTAGCTCATTCCACCATGTTCTAAGATGCAGGAAAGCATCCTATACTGATTTTGACCCACAGTTCCACATCCTGTTCAACTCTGTATAACTTCGCTGGTTGAGGTGTGCTGAGGACAGGCCAAAAGCCGCCAAATATACCTCCCAAAAAGGAGGGGGGATATTACAGGAGTGGTGTGTGGGCACACATTGTCCTGAACTCCTTGGGGCTTCGTGTTGTCAGCTACGGGTCCTCGTTTTGAATTAGGCACAGTTTCTATGTCAAAAGCACACATCATGAATTGAAATGGCACATCTGCTCCAGGAAGGAAAAGTGTGTAGTCAAGGGAGAGGCTATATACAGTGACTCTTTTTAAATCCTGAATCTGCAGGGAGCTGCATCTCAGCAAGGAAGGAAGCAGATAGAGGAGTCTGCGCAGAGAGCCCTCAGAAGTCTAAAATGAGTGGGATCCAGTGTCATAAAATACCACCCCCCCCCAAAAAAATACCCCAGTCTAAACAACTTATTTCTCATAGCCATCCAGTTTCTTCTAGATCAGGGATGGGCAGACTGACTTATCAGACCTATTTTATGGGGGTGGGTTGTTGTTTTTGCTTGAACCCAGGTCAACCAACCCAAGCCAAGTGGAAAAGGAATATTGTTAGAATCAAAGGTTCCTGTGAACACATTCTGAGCCAAGAAACTAGTTTTCAGCATTGGAACGGAACTGAGTTCAAATTCCTTTCACACAAAAGAGTCCACTCCTAGTGAGCTTTCTCCGTTTCAGCAGCCTTATTTAGGAGCCAGAAATCCTTGCAGCTCACTGTGAGATCTATCAACAGATCCTGATCTACTTTCTGGCCAGCCCTGACTCCTTCAGATCACATGAATTTCTATCATTCTAAACCCTGTAACAGGTGATAACTAGGCTGAAGTGGGGGAGGCCCCTCAAGGAGACATCAACCTCTAAATCTATACTAATTGCAGCTTTGCTCACATGGATAATACATCAGTCACAGGCTCACAGCTGAACCTTCAACAATTAGCAAGCATCTCCTGTAGTTTTGGTTTTAAGAAACAGAGAACGCTGCAAGCTGCCAATCGGTTTACTCCTGCCATCTTAACTGAGAAGGAAGTCTTTACTCCCAGGAGAGGGTATTTAGGATGGCAGCCTAAGTGCCAAAGAAAGAATGGAACCGTGCTTTCTGACAGGTCAGCCTGTTGAGTGAGTCAACTGGGTGAGTCAACAAAAGGTCTAGGCTTCTGTACAGTCTGTTTCATCTGTAAAATGGACAATACTGCTACTTACCTGCCTTGCATATAGGTGACACCATGATGCTGAGCAACTGGTTGTCAAATATTTGACAGTTGTAAAATATTGCCAAATATACCATGAATTCAGAAATGTGCAGGTGCTGGCTTGCTTTTCTAACTGCACCATGTCCTCAACTAATAACAAGGGCAGGAATAAAGGTTTCTTGGTCTTCTGCACTACAGAATGGATACACATACCCCCCCTACATTTGTTGTAAAGGTAAAGGTAAAGGTAAAGGGACCCCTGACCATTAGGTCCAGTCGCGTCCGACTCTGGGGTTGCGGCGCTCATCTCGCTTTATTGGCCGAGAGCCGGCGTGCAGCTTCCAGGTCATGTGGCCAGCATGACAAAGCCGCTTTTGGCGAACTAGAGCAGCGCATGGAAACGCCGTTTACCTTCCCGCCAGAGTGGTTCCTATTTATCTACTTGCACTTTGATGTGCTTTCGAACTGCTAGGTGGGCAGGAGCTGGGACCGAGCAACGGGAGCTCACCCCGTCACAGGGATTCGAACCGCTGACCTTCTGATCAGCAAGCCCTAGGCTCTGTGGTTTAACCCACAGCGCCACCTGGGTCCCTACATTTGTTGTACATAGAGCTAATATTCACCTTGCTTTAATTACTACGGACATGATTCAGCTCAGTTTGGGATTAAGTGAAGGAGCTCATCATGGCAACTCCCATAGCCACACCCCCAAGGAGAGTACAAAAATCCCAGGTCAGTGTATTGATCTGTTATTTCACAGAGAGGGAAGGAGTGAGGGAGATGGTTGCAGTACATAGGATAATATACACTTTATTAGGCTCATGATGGTGCTCCCGTGAATTGTTCCCTGGTACATAACACTTGCAAAACACGCTGGGTAGTATTCAGCTAAGTTTTACTCAGAGTAGATCATGTGAAATTAATAAACATGACTAAGTGAGGTCCATGAATTTTAATGGGTCTACTCTCAAGTAAATTTTTGTTGAATACTACCCACTGAGCTTTAACAAATGACCTGCAGCCAGCTAAAATGGAACCTTGTGCTTTTAATGAGAAAGGGAAACCGACTTGTAAAGAAGTGTTCATATTTAAACTGCTAGCGTGAAGCAGGGACCACGGCAAAGCAAAGGAAAGCTGTACCCAGACTCTGCTTAAATTGCTAATCTGTCACAAATGTATAAACTTTGTTATCACATCATTCGCTTGCCAGAGGAAGGAGTCTGATATTGTGTCTGCTCTGAAGAACTCCCTGGAGCTTTGCTCCCATGAAATTCCCCTTTCATTTGACCTCTACCCTAAGTTCCAGCCAAAGTTGGAAGAGTTAAGCCTTTGTTTTTGACATATCAAATGCCCAACCCAGCAAATCAGTTTGAAAAAAACAACAACAGTCAGATGCCCTGGTGTTCACCTTTAGGAATCATTGTGTACTCATACAAAGCAATCCTTTCTTATTTGGAAAACAAAACTGAGCTTCAACGAAGCATTATGTAATTGATTTTTAATAGCGGTTTCAATTTCATTTCAGTCCTCCGGAACCATTTGGAGAAAGCCTTGCGTGGGAAACAATCCGAGCAAACTTAGAACTTGTTAATACGGGGCCTGGATGTAGTTGCTAAAAAAGACATTCTATGTAGGAAGAGCCTATAATTTCCAGTGCTATCTTTGGATTTGGAGGAATGCCCAGGATAGCTACAAACGGAATTGTTACCGTAAAAAAATAAGAATCACCTTCTCCAGCAATAATGATTGCATGGGAATAATTTTTTGATAGTTACATTAAAACAATTTTTTTATTCCTGTATGTAGTGAAAAACAAAAACCCAAAGCATTTTGTTAAATATTATCTGATTCTACCACCACCACCAAATGCAAAATCAGTAATTATTTCACCACTAAACATATTAAAGGGACGCGGGTGGTGCTGTGGGTTAAACCACAGAGCCTAGGGCTTGCCTATCAGAAGGTCGGTGGTTCGAATCCCCGCGACGGGGTGAGCTCCCATTGCTTGGTCTCAGCTCCTGCCAACCTAGCAGTTTGAAAGCACGTCAAAGTGCAAGTAGATAAATAGGTACAGCTGCAGCGGGAAGGTAAACGGCGTCCCTGCAGCCATTCCTCCCGAGAGTCCTTCCCCCTCCCCTTAAAGTTCATTATCCTTATTGAAGATCAGAGCTGTGTGTGCTGCAAGCCTGCTGACCTCAGGTGCGCTGGGGGACAGGATCCCCTTGCCATTGTCAAAGTTAGATTCAACTGCACTCAGCATACATACACGGAACGATGAGGGTGCCCTCTTGTCCTTGGCCAGAGGCAGCAAAATGTCTTGTTCCAGCCCTGCCAGGAGCTGTCTGTTGTAGCTCACGCTGCCTGTTAACCACCCACTCTCTGGAGCTGTTGGCTAGCAACATGAAACAGACGCTTGCTGCTCAGGAGTAGGGTTGATAGGCACGGCGTCTTGGGGGATGCTGTGGGTGCTGACGGTTTTCTGCCCCCACCCCCTCAGTGGAGCACTTGAAGATAGGGGCCTTCATTCTGTCACAGGTTGCCTGACTGCTACACTCCTGCAAGTGTATGGTAGAGCTAAACAATTTGAGGGCCAGGCAGCCCTGTCTGTTAACTACCCTCCTGGATAATTTATTGGGACCAGGTAGGAAGTCTTTCTGAGACACCACGTCATACCCTCCAACATTTCTCTGATGAAAATAAGGACATCCTGTTTGATGATGATGATGATGATGATGATGATGATTTATACCCAACCCATCTAACTGGGTTGCCTCAGCCATTCTGGGCGACTTCCAACACATATAAAAACATAACAAAACCTTAAACATTTTGAAAAACCTTCCCTATACAGGACTGCCTTCAGGTGTCTTCTAAAGGTTGTATAGTTATTTATCTCCATGGCTTGGGGTCACATGACTCCACACCCTCCAACATTTCTCCGATGAACATAGGGATGTCCTAAGCCGCAGTGATGGCTAACCTTGACACTCCAGATGTTTTGGAACTACAACTCCCATCATCCCTAGCTAACAGGACCAGTGGTCAGGGATGATGGGAGTTGTAGTCCCAAAACATCTGGAGTGTCAAGGTTAGCCATCACTGTAAGGAAAAGTGGGACATTCTGGGATCAGATCAGAAACTGGGACGGCTTCTGTAAATCCGGGATTGCCCATGGGAAATAGGGACACTTGGAGGGTCTGCCACATGCCCCAGCTGTGGTCACTCCTTTATCACTTGGGGCAGGCGCTGAGCATTGACGGCTGTCAAATTCACTGTCAAATACTACCGGAGCGCTCAGAACAAGGCATACAGTTTAATAGGCAGAACCTGCATTGCCGTGGGCATTTGCTAACCCAGAAGTTATTCTCATCTGCAAGAATTCTGTGAACCAAATTGGCAACACTATTTATAAACCACGTCCCAGCATCAATGGAATCATAATGAATTGTTCCAGACATTAACTAATTTTGTTTGTAGTGCCGAGGACTAGGCTAAGTCTGGTTGTTGACACAAATTCCTCTGTGGGTAATAAGAAAAATCTATGCACAAGATAAGGCAGCTGGGAGAGAGAGAGAGAGAGAGAGAGAGATTCAGTTCCTCATAGTGGATGCCATTGCTATAGGCACTGGTGTCTTCCTTGCAGAGTGCAGGAAAATGAATAATATAACCGTGTGACTAATTATTAATGATTTTGAGCGGAGGATAACATACCATGTTGGGAGACAGAAAGCAGAATAGTTTTAATGTTGACAGCAAAGCATAGAACTTTAAAAAGACACAGAAGCTTGAGAACTCAAGCGGGCGGAAGTACAGCTACGTGGGAGGTGAAGAGGAAGAAGATGCAAAAAGAATATTGTAGAGAGAAGAAGCTGAATCCTGGAGCAGCATTAAAGATTAAGGGTGTGGAGCATGGACCCGTGTTATGGTCCTGTATCTTCCTCATAGAGCTGCTGACGTAATAAAACCAAAGTGACGTATGCAGATAACTACCTATGGGCTCATCCAGATGAACAGTTTATTCCTCATTCGTCCTGATTATGCACTCGAATCCCTCCCACTAAGTAGTGATGGTCTGGGATAACAACACTTGAAACTAGAGATGCTACTAAATCCTAGATAACTAAGATTGAGGAGAGGACCTCCTGAGGTTCTGTGAACACATCCAGTCAGAGTCCAAAATTGACTCTTGTTCCTGCATCACAGGGGGTTGGGCTAGATGACCCTTGGGGTCCCTTCCAACTATGACTCTATGATATAATTCACAGTCTGCTAAAAATAAATCCGGGCATGCATGGATAGCACAAATTGCCCATTCAGTTCCATTTCTTAATGCTACAAACTAGGAGGACCAGAAGCTAATTTTTAAATGGAAAAAGGGAAATTATATGTGGATTTCTAGGGTTCTGCATCATTTCCCAGATTTTGCTGCTGAAGTAATATTCTATGCTCTGCCATAGACTCTCAACACACAGATTTTTCCAGATGCTCTTAATAACCGCAGGTTTTTCCAGATGTTCTTCATAAGGCCAGGTGCTGACACAAATGTGGTTTTTGTGCCTGATGTCACTTATGCTGCCATGTAGGAGTCTATACTATTAAGAACCTGGCTAGATCTTAGTGGTAAAATCATGCCAAATTGTTATGCATGAAGCACACATTTCTGTGATGATGAATCTGAGCATATATAACCTAGGGTTACTAATACCTATCCTGATTGACGTGATTTGTTGGCATTTTAAATGCACCAAATTCCATTTTGAGAGGCAGGGAAGCATGAAGATTGCTAACCTTGTCAGCCCCACTTGACATGCATATTCTTCTGCTCTTATTTAGAAAGCAAAATGCAGTATTTTCCTGTCAACATGACCTCCTTTCTATTCATGTCTATACCAAATGGTTGTCTCCCGGTGACCTTTCAGCAAACAAAACTATCCTGATTTGAAACAGTTCACTCCCTGTACCAAATGGAAGCCATTGTGGTACCCTCCAGATTTCAGGGCCCAGCTCTGCTACTAGGCAGAGTGAGAAACCGCCTCAGGCGGCAGATGCTTGAGAGTGGCAGCAGCCATCTTGGGGCAGCCATCTTGGCAGCAAAATGTGTTGGGCCAGTAGACTCCAGCTAACATCACCCGTGACCATTGGCCGTCCTGACAGGAACTGACAGGAATTGTAATCCATATCGGGAGAGCATCATGTCTGTTCCCCTTGCAACTGCCATAAATTAGGAAGTCTTTGCTTCCTGGACTCACTAAATTGCCCAACATTTGGAATACGTTGAATCTGAACTAACCTCATTAGGATGGAAATGGAAAAATTCAAAATAAGCTTTCATTCCGATTGCCTTTTCACAAGCCCTGCCTCTTATGGTCTTACATGGTACTGTGTGTCATGTCCACATGATACCTTTCAAGGGCATTCAAATCACATTCTTTCCCCTCAAAGAATTATGGGCACTGTAGTTCACCCTTCACAGCATTACAGTTCCCAAAAACCTTTAACAAACTACAGTGCTCAGAAGTCAAGGGTAGCTTTTCCTTTCTAAGACTTTGGACTTTAAATTGAGCTTTGGAAAGAAATTTTGGCTCCCAGGACTTTGTGAGTTTCACCAAGGCTCAAAACCTCAAACAAATTAAGGCAAGGCATGGATATATTTTTAAGATCCCTATTAATAAAACAACTACAAACATTTCTAAATCATCCAGGAAGGTAAAAGGGTAAAGGTAAAGGACCACTGACAGTTAAGTCCAGTTGTGAACGACTCTGGGGTTGCAGCGCTCATCTCACTTTACAGGCCAAGGGAGCCGGCGTTTGTCCGCAGACAGTTTTTCCAAGTCATGTGGCCAGCATGACAAAGCCGCTTCTGGTGAAACCAGAGCAGTGCACAGAAAAGCCGTTTACCTTCCTGCCAGAGCTGTACCTATTTATCTACTTTCACTTTGACGTGCTTACAAACTGCTAGGTTGGCAAGAGCAGGGACTGAGCAACGGGAGCTCACCCCGTCGCGGGGATTCGAACCACCGACCTTCCGATCGGCAAGCCCTAGGCTTAGTGGTTTAGACCACAGCGCCACCCGTGTCCCTCGTCCAGGAAGGTAGTACAGACCAATAACAGGTACATTGTTTTCAAAGAACTCTGTGCTTTTTGCCAAAGTATGTCTTCCTGCCCCCAAAAGATTTCCAAGAAATCAGCATATTTGGGGTGAGAACAGTGCAAAATACTAACCAGCCCTACTTTTATAATGGCAAAGCATTTGCTGCGCCTATTGAAGAGAGTTTCAAATGCGCATGAAGCCTGACACATCTCCTTTAATCTTTTCTTCTGAAGTCTGTTTCGAAAGATTTGTTTCTCAGAATTGTTTATGAAAAGGCGAAGCTCTCCTAAAGCGCACCAGCCCTGAAATCCTTTCATCAGTTAGTTGTGTTCTCCTGTGCACCAAGCTATCCATTGATCTGAGTTCTTTATGCACTGACAAGGCCATAGCAGGATCTATAACAATACCACCATTTCATTTCACACAGAGCTTTAGAATTCCCTTGGCAAAATTATTCTCTTTAAGAGCTCTATGAAGGTATCATTCCTGCATTACGGTTATGTAGCTGAAGGGACTGGAAGAGGAGATGCTAAATCTCCAAGACCCCCCTCAGGGTCACTTCCACACCACACATTTAGCACACATTTAAAGCACATGGTTTTCTCCATAGAATCCTGGGGACTTTAAAACTATGATCTCCAGCACCCTCAGCAAACTATAATTCCCAGGATTATGTGCAAGAAACCCTGTGCTTTAATTGTCTATTAAATGTGCTTAAAACATATGGTGTAGATGTGCCCCCAGTGACTTGATGGCTAAGCTTGGATGATTATGATGATGATGATTAAAATTTACATACCACCCTTCATCATAAGATTCCAGGGCAGTTCACAGAACAAAATACAAGAGACAAGATAAAGACACAAGAAAATAATTAAAACAAAACAGCAAAACAATACCCCCCACTCCAACAGACACATTTAAAAGGCTGTAGAATATTAATCAGCTGAAGGCCTGACTGAAGACGAATGTTCCTGGCACCTAAAATATATATATATAATGAACGCACCAGGCGAAACCACCCTGGGGAGAGCATTCCACCAACAGGGAGCCACTACAGAGAAGGCCCCGCTCTTGTGTTGCCCCCCTCCAGACCTCACATGGAGGCAGCATACGAAGAAGGGCCTCAGATGATGGATGCAGAATCCAAGACGGTTTATATGGGGAGAGGTGGTCCTTGGGGACTGGGTCACAATTCTCTAAAGTCCATCTTTTTGCTCCTGAGGGCTCTGTGTGGTGGGAATGTTGGGAAGTGCGTTAAGGGTTGACATGCTGGCTAGGCTTCCCCCTGTCTCTCTCACCGACAAAGAACCTCCCCCCACCTCAGTTTTAGACACACGCCCTTCCCCTCATCTCTCTCACACATTCAGTCATGGCCCTGAACCAGAAAGCCTCAGATGCAAAGTCCTCCTAGAATGGTAGCTCTGAGTGGAAGGAGATGGGTCCACTCCCTGGTCCTCCTGGAACAGGAGCTCTGAGAAGAAGGAGTCCTTCCTATGGGGAGCCACAGCCCAAATCTTGTCTCATGAACTCCAAGGAGATAAGCTCTGCCACAGTACTCCCATCATTCAACACAGGCTTGTCAGAGAATTAGTAATGTCTTGGATAGATTCCCAAGTATCGTATGAAACCCTGCTATCTTGAACAGGCATAGGGCATAGGGACTACAATTCCCATCATCCCTGACCACTGGCCCTGTTAGCTAGGGATCATGGGAGTTGTAGTTCCAAAACATCTGGAGAGCCAAGGTTGCCTATGCCTGATCTAGAAGAAGCCAACAGGTTGGGAAGGCACTGGCTCTTTAACTGGTCAGGTGCAGCACTCGGAGGCCGGGGAGGGGGAGACTTCCATCTTTCCTACATAATCCAGGCTTCACAGGATGTGAAGATGACTTTCCTGCCCCAGTGGCAAGGCTGCTAGCTATAGGTTAAGCAACAAGGTGGTGGTGTTGTTTTGTAATGCCTATCATAATTATCACAGGTATGCTGATTTCAGATATCGCTGCACAGTTATTTGACTGTGTCCCCAGATAGTGTGCAGGAGGAACATGCTCAATGCCATGGAATTTCCTGCTGGTGTTAACAAGGGTTTGTGATTTCAGGATAACTACCCTGAATCAGTCACTTCTGAAGTCTGCGGTAATATAAAGCAGTATTCAGCCAATGGGGATTTTTGCCTCACGGATACCGGTAGAATGTGAGGCAATCCTTTAGCTTTGTGAAATTTCAAAGAGGGAAAGAAAAACTCAGACTTGTTCGGAAAGTCCTGCTTGTGAATGGGAGACCCAGTTCTGTTGAAAATAGAGAAAGAGATACATGAGCTGCTCCTACCACAAAGGTGATAACCTTTTTTAAAAAAAACATTTAATAGGAATGTGCCATAAACATCAAGGAATGACGCTTTACCACAAAGGTATGCAAGAGAGCCTCTTCTCCAGTCAAAGCAACTGAAAGCTTAGACAGGATAAATCTGTACGTTCTCCTTTTATTATTATGTTCATTACAGCGTACTTATTAAATTGGGCCTTTTCTGCCTAGTGGTAAGTATGTATAATACATCAGTTTTCTGCAACAGTGGCTAGAAATTTTCTGCCCTTGTAATCAGCTGCCAGTGGTGCAGCCACTGGCTCTGGATAATGGTTTCAGCATCTGCATCAGTGAGCACATTTCACAATCACTTCCAACTATCCTACCAGACATACACTCATTCATTCTGAGAAAATATTGTATCTGTTTGGACCATGCATTGAATTCACTTGCAGAACTCTCTTTTTCAGAAATAGAATATCAAAAGGCATCTGATGTCTGCCAGATTCAGTATTTCTCCTTGTTGTTGTTGATGATGGTGGCAAAAGTCCTCATGAAAAACAGGGGTTTTTTTATTATAAAAAAAAGATCTTTCAAAAGCAACCTTTTTTTCATTTTAAGCTGTAGAAAAACTGCTTTCAAGTGTAACACTTGTGTTGTGTGACAAGCTGCAGCCTCAAGCTGATTTAGCACTGAGCTTTCAGTCTCTGAATTAAAAAAAAAAAATCATTCCACAGTGAAAATGGCAATTAAGTCTCATCATAAATGTGTCAGGATGTTAGCAAGACAGAGAAATGTAATGCTAAATTCTGCATGCATTGAACAGTGCAATTCTGTATGTGACTTCTCAGAAGTAAGGCCCTTTGAGTTCAGTGGGGCTTAGTTCACAGTAAGTGGGTATAACATGTTGCTCTCCGAATGTAGGTGGACTGCAACTCCCATCACCCCATGGGACAGAGTCCAACCACATCTGCTTAAGTGGTGAATTGTAAGTGGCCTGAACTAGAATCTGCACTAAAGGCACTTCCAGACTGTCGTAATTTTCAATCACATACTGGCAGATTCAAGTTGCAGAAGTTGACTAGGACATATCGAGCAACAAACCTGCTTCCCCAAAAGATCAGACTTTTGCGATGGGGAAGTATGGGACCACACTTGCTTTGACATCTAACCTCCCTGAAAACTAATGAGAACAAATGCCCAATAAACAGACCATCTGGAATCACCCTAACACAGCTTCATGCCTTCTGTCTTGGAGCTCTTTGCTCTCCTACTTTTAAGGCTTGCCGGGTTCTGGGAGATGGAGGGTCTGGAATGTTTTCTAGCGACAACTTGTCAGCCAGCAGCTGCTCCGGCTCTGCCTGCTTCTCCTCTCCCATTATTTCCCAACTTTCCCCCTCATCTGCCTCTGAGCCGTGACCTCCTGCAAACCCCTGTTGTAAATCTATACTGTCTTCCTCGTCCTCCTCCCTGGAAGGGTCAGGATGGGGAGGCGGTCTCCACCATTCCTCCTCCTCTGCATAGCCCCTGACAGCTGGTTGCACCACACAAGCCATTAGCTTCATTGGCTGCACCCAAAAAGCTCATACAGTCGAGAGCACTCCACCAGTCCAGTTGTCTATCCATCTCAGACATATCCTCACAGAGATGCTTTTAGAGTAGTGTGACTGCTACACAGCCATGCTGCACAACAATGCTGTAGAGCAGAGCACAAGAGGTTAAGGGTGCCAGGTTTTAGGTGTCACACAGGGCGGCACTGGAATTGGAGAGCCCAAAGTCCACCAGAAGGCTGAGCGCCGAAGAATTGATGCTTTTGAATTATGGTGCTAGAGGAGACTCTTGAGAGTCCCATGGAAGATCAAACTTGAGAGTCCCATGGAAGATCAAACCTATCCATTCTTAAAGAAATCAGCCCTGAGTGCTCATTAGAAGGACAGATCCTGAAGTTGAGGCTCCAGTACTTTGGCCACCTCATGAGAAGAGAAGACTCCCTAGAAAAGACCCTGATGTTGGGGAAGATGGAGGGCACAAGGAGAAGGGGACGACAGAGGATGAGATGGTTGGACGGTGTTCTTGAAGCTACTAACATGAGTTTGGCCAAACTGCGAGAGGCAGTGCAGGATAGGCGTGCCTGGCGTGCTCTGGTCCATGGGGTCACGAAGAGTCGGACATGACTGAACGACTGAACAACAAGTCCACCACTGGTCCTCAAAGGTAGCAATCAAAGGGGCGATGCAAACAGAGTGCGGCATTGCTCACCCGGCTTCCCAACGCAGAGCATCGCTGCTAGTTACCAAGAGGGAGATGGGAAGGTGCAAGGCACTGGGAGCGCAGTGGAAGGAACATCATAACCATGCTCCACCTCCAGCTCCACACCACCCTGAGCTCCCTGTGTCCTCCCTCTCCTTCTTGGTAACTGGGAGCAACACTGCATCCAGCCATTTGCCACACATCTGTTAAGATCTGATTCAGCAGGTAAGGTGGGATTTTCACAAGGCGGATCTGCGGAACAAGATGAGAAGCTCTTGGACTTGCGGGAATTAATTGGTATGCAATACAGTCAAAATACAGGTCAAGCGAAAGTGGGGATGAGCCTCAACAGTCATGGATCACCCCCCCTCCCCAAAAGAATCTTAGGAACTCTGGTGTGCTGGGCCCAGGGGTAATCCGAGAGATGAGGTCCAGTTCTGGTCCAGAATCCGAAGGTTCAGCGAGGAGTCAGTCCGACAGAGCCAAGGCAGAACACGGGGCAGGAAACCAGGCAAGGACAGGTACAGGATCTCAGGCAGGTTCTTGCTTGCAGCAATGTTGCTCCTGCAACCTGTGGCGGGGTCCGACAGCCTTTTATCTTTGTCAGGCCAACTGCTGGTCCCGATCCCCCGGCGACTCACTTCCCTGTTTCACCTGAAGGCGAGCAATCCTCCTGCGAGTACTCAGGTCTCTCCTTCTCTCAGACCTGAGTCTCTGCAGCTTTAGAGATGCCGGTGGGTTACTGGACCCAGGGGCAGCCTCAGCCTCTCCTGACCAAACCGGTAGTGCACCAGCTGTAAGTGATGGTCCAGCTGAAGGCAACGAGGCAATCTCCGCATCTCCGCATCCAGTATACCTGAAGGAGCATCTCCACCCCCATCGTTCTGCCCGGACACTGAGGTCCAGCGCTGAGGGCCTTCTGGCGGTTCCCTCACTACGAGAAGCCAAGTTACAGGGAACCAGGCAGAGGGCCTTCTCGGTAGTGGCGCCTGCCCTGTGGAACACCCTCCCTTCAGATGTCAAAGAGAACAACAACTACCAGACCTTTAGAAGACATCTGAAGGCAGCCCTGTTTAGGGAGGCTTTTAATGTTTAATAGATTATTGTATTTTAATGTTCTTTTGGAAGCCGCCCAGAGTGGCTGGGGAGACCCAGCCAGATGGGCGGGGTATAAATAATAATTATTATTATTATTATTATTATTATTATTATTATTATTATTATTATTATTATTATTATCTGGAGCCAGGACAGGCTCAGGCCCCTGACTCGGCCCAGCTGGTGTTTGCTGCAGGGGAATCTGGGCAGACTGGGACTCTTCAGGATCAGGCCCCGGACTTGGTTCAGATGATGTCTGAGGCAGAGGATCCGGTGCAGACTGAGACTCCTCTGGTTCCGAGCCCGAGTCTCAGGCCATCACATCTGGCTTGTTAAGAGTGCTGACCTCAAAGAGTTACAGTTCCCAGGATTCTCCATGTTGAAGTGGAATAAGCGCTTTAAATGTATGGAGGATATGTGACTTAACTTCAGTGCTGGAAATGGGACAGTGGTCTTCGCTCCACCTGAGGACAGCAGGACAGCTTGCAGGATGGGCAAGGTGGGGCATACGGATCATAGACACCTCTGCCTTCCAGCTCCTCACTGCCACTCCCCATTCCCTGGCATGGCACCTGCTGCCTGAGACAGTTGCCTCATCCTGCCTAACGGTAGAGCCAGCCCTGCTATAAAGAACACCTTTGGGAGAGAAAAGGCTGGCTTTCACCAGTGGGAAGCTACAGCTCTGAACAGAGACGTGCGAAGCTGTCACAACGGGACGTCTGTTCTAGCAAGCCGTCAGCTCAATCCCGTTGTGGAAAGAGTGGAAGTCAGAAGGACATGTCGGGCACTTGCTCGCCTGGAGGGGCAAGTCACCAGTTCTCGCCCAGAGGAAGACAGCCTGGAGAGGACCAGCTTGCTTGATTCATCTTCCCAAGGGGGAGCAACCTCAGGGAGCAACCTCTGCTGATGGATAGGTGCCTGCTGGCTGGCTGCAAGTTGTCTATCATCAGGCACCCTCTAAAGTCTGACCATTTGGAGAAAGGACTGGACAGGAACGATGGCATTTGCCCCTCATGCCAAGCATTTCCCTTATCCTTCAAAGGATAACAGTTTTATCGGAAGCCCAGGGAGTTCTGTGCACTTTTGTGATACTCTATTAAAGAACAGATACGGCAGCAGTATTTTAAAACGGCATGATGGATCGAGCAGCTAGCCACATGTATGTGCGCATGGCTAGGCGACAGGTGAAAGTAGCCTTTTAATTACTCTTCCAGGCTTCCGTGCAGCATAGCCATTTATTTTAACTAATGCCAGAGTTTCCCTTGCCAAGCCCTACACAGCTGCCAAGTTTATGAAATGCTCCTTCGGGAGATGCAGAGACCTAAGTTGTTTTTTTTAAGAGCAAGGTTGGCTGTGGGATTTTATCATTGGCTGCTTGCCTGCCTTAAAGAAACCAACCATTTATTGCATGCTTGCAGGTTTCCATAAAAGAAAAAGAAAAAGGGAGAAGCTGTGAAGCACAGAGATGGAAAGCTCTGAGGAGAGGCATAAGGGTCTCAGTGCAGAGTGGGGAGATGATTGGACTGAGGCCCATTGCTAGAAGCCGCCATCCTTGCTTGCACCCCTCCCTCCCTTTCTTCCTGTGGCACAGGCATATTTCGTGAACAGACCTACATGTTGCTTGGGGAGCAGGGCTCTTCCTGGCCCTTTTGTCACCGAAGACAAACTTTGCACAAACCACATGTAGTCAGTTGTGTGTATATGGTTGGTCGCCTGGGAAGCGGTGAATTCTGCCCCATTTCCAAAGGATTGTTTGCTTGCATTGTTACATCTTTTGTTATTACTATTACGTTCGTATCTCGCTTTTCTTCCAAGGAGCTCAGGGTGGAGCTTCCAAGGATCTCACAACAATCCTGCGTTAGGCTTGGAGGTAGTAACTGACCCAAGATCATCCAATGAGCTTCATGGCTGAGTGGGGATTTGAACCTGGGTCTCCCAGGTCTTAGTACAACACGCTAACAGCTACACCCCACTGACTCTCAGCCAAGCCTTCCACATCTGTTGCCCCCCACCCCCCGGTGCATTTCAAAAAACTTCCTCTTTCCATAAGCCTTATGATGTGGAGATTTTTATACTATGTACCTGTTTTGGATCTGATTTTTTTAAAAAGATATATATGTTTGTATTGTGGATGATGGTGTGTGCGTATTTTCATAGGAAGTGATTAGTAAACGAAATAAAAATATAATATTTACACCACAGCCGATCAGTTCTATCCAATCTTGTATAATAACTGTAGTTAATTTAATTCCGTAATGCCTTTTCACGGAATGATTCTATGCATCAGATAACCATCTAGGATTTTGGTGGAATGCAGTACAGCAGTGCTCATGCCACCACATTCCTCAATGCAAATCCCATTTTACTTCTTAACCAGGGTGTGTCCTTTAGCCTTTAGTGGCTTATAGCTATTATAATTCAAGGCTAGCACATGTTCTAAACCTGCCTCTGTTATATACCAGTATTTGCCTCGTGACCCCCTCTCAGTCTCTGGCCTGATACGTCTTGTGTGGTCCATGCACACTGTTCGGCGCATTCTGATAACAGAGGACTTTAGGCTCTGAGTTTAAGATAACTAAATGCCTAACCATCTCCCCCCCAAAATCCAAAGCATATCAAATGGATTATTCTCTAGCACTTGTTTAAATTTTAATTGCCTTTTCAAGTAACAAACAAGCTTTGAGCAAAGACTTGCAGATGCTGAAAAACTAGGTCATCATGTTTATGCACAAAGAGTGTGTTTCATACCGTACAACTGATGGTTTGCAATAAACGAATTAGGAAGATTTTTCTAATGTTTAACAAATGGGGGGGGGGACTTTGCAGACTTTTGCTACACACCAGCAGGTCACCTGTCATTGGTTTTTTTTATGGGTTGTGTAAGCAAACTGTCCACATTTCTTTTGCTGCATATGTTATTGGATTTGCGTTAACTAACTAGCGAGTGGTTGTAACTGCTTTGTGATATCTGAGTGTGGGAGTCTTGGGATTAAAATGTAAGTTGCTATCCATTGCTATCTGTAGAATGTAAGTCTATAAATTGGGCATCATGACCATTCACCCAACTAGTTAGTTTGCTAACCATTCCAGTATCTAAAAAAAAAAGGTAAAGAACACCTGACAGTTAAGTCCAGTTGTGAACAACTCTGGGGTTGCGGCGCTCATCTCACTTTACTGGCCAAGGGAGCTGGTGTTTGTCCACAGACAGTTTCTTCCAGGTCATGTGGCCAGCATGACTAAGCCGCTTCTGGCGAAACCAGAGCATCACACGGAAACGCCGTTTACCTTCCTGCCAGAGTGTTACCTATTTATCTACTTGCACTTTGACGTGCTTTCGAACTGCTAGGTGGGCAGGAGCTGGGACCGAGCAACGGGAGCTCACCTCGTCGCAGGGATCCGAACCACCGACCTTCCGATCTGCAAGCCCAAGGCTCAGTGGTTTACACCACAGAGCCATCCACGTCCCTTTTCCAGTATCTAGAGAGAGGTAAAATGCAGCAAAACCAACTAATGAGTTGTTAAATGGGCTATTTACAGTCTTGTGCTAGTTTCATATTTATGGGATATTTTAAGCGTTTTAAATGTATTACCATTATGCTGTTTATCCAATTGTAAATCACTTTGAGAGGCAGCCTGAAAAGCAGTTCAGAAGTCTTTTAAACAAATAAGCAAAATGTGACATTTGTTGCTGCAAACTTTAGGAAAATTATGCGTGCACAGATGGGATTCTAAAGCAAAGAAGCCGTATTCTTAACTCTGTGCTTCTCATGGAAACTAACAAAATGGTTTTATTTTATTCCTTTTTTGCAAAATCTCTTGAAAAGTTTTCATTCATGGGGAAAAGCACACTTGGGGAATACTTTGATTTCAACTTTATGTCATTTTTAGAACGGTTCACCTGTTGGGCTGTGCCTCCGGTGGCCTTTATGTCAGCTGGTGTCTTCCAAATATTTTGGACTACAACTCTCATCAGCACCAGCTAGCACTGACTAGGGTTGATGGGAGTTGTAGTTCTAGGCATCCACAGAGCACCAGTTTGGTGAAAGCATCCTTATGTAGTTTTTTTAATTTAAAAAAATGTATTTTTATTAAAGATTTTCTTGATTTACAAAAATATGTGCAATGTCTCTCTCTCGTATTTTTTTCCATGTAACATTTTTACAAATCAGTTTCATTTGTTGAGACATTAGGAAGAAAAGGGGGAAAGAGTTGGATGGGTGGGGGAAGATGAGTGGGGTTGGGGTTGGGTGACAATGTTTCTATTTTACTTAATATATGTGGGGTTTTGTGTCAGCGTTGCTTGTGCAGGTTCTCTGCTGTTCACTTGTGTTCCTTTGGTGGTGAGAGAGGTTGGGGTTGGCCTAGGGTGTGGTTGTTCATTCGTGGTTGGCTATGGTGGTCTTTGTTTTCATGTGTGAGTGGGGTGGGTGGGTGTTTTGGATCAGGTTAGCCATATGGATTTGTATGCTGTTGGTGGATTTTTGTCATTGTCTTGTTGGGCTGTGTGTGTGATAAAGGGGAGCCATACCGGGGTGAAGGCATCTTCTTCTATTTGTCCCCGCGTCCTTATGTAGTTGAGATGCCCATCGATGTGGCTTGTCCCAATCTGATGAGGTCTATATAATTTATTGCCAACATGGGACCAGAAGAGAAGGGGAGAGAAGGTTAGGAATGAACAGGTAACCCCTTTTACTCCTTTGCTTGCAGGTCCCTCCACTTACACAGCTGCAAGTGAAGTGACTAGTATCAGGCTGAATGAGAAACTCCGCCAAGTCTTCACTGAAATAGCTGTGACTACTGAGCAACGGCAGAATAAAACTTGCAAAATGAAATGCAAAGTAGATGGTGTAGGACTGCTTTGGATGTTCAATACTCTCTCTGGCACAGACAAAACCTAGATGCATCTACCTGTTTGCCATAGCAACTGTATCTTGGGGAAATTGTGGTCCTGTCTTTTTGTGAGTCACTCCAGACAGTTCCAGATTCTTTCTGCTGCATCTTTTCCTCCTAGGGGCATGTAGGAGTTGGAAACAGCAGAAAGGGCTACCAAAAAATCCCAGCTAAAAATAGGCAGGAAAGTTACACAGTCTGACTAGAAAGGTGCTTGTGAGAAACTCAGCCAGGCAAACAGCCAAGACATTGCTCTTTCCAATATTTATATTCCAATATAATTGATTCCGTCCCATGAAGTTCTCCTAAGCTCTTCCTAAGAGCATGATTTGGCAGCTCTCATGTTAGCACTCACTTAGGGTTCTAACAGACACGCTGCTTATTCAGTATTCATCCTGATTCGCTTGCACATACCTATGCGGTGGGTTGACAATATCTGGTCTTTATCAAGCATTTGTTCTTATTTGTTTGTGGAATGGTTATATGACCATGAACTGCTAACCTAGCGGTTCGAAAGCACACCAGAGCAAGTAAATAAACAGGCACCACTGCGGTGGGAAGGTAAAAGGTGTTTCTGCGTGCTCTGACACTCGTCACAGTCCCACATGACCCAGAAAGGTGTCTGGGGACAAAGGCTGACTCCCTCGGCCTGAAAAGCGAGATGAGCGCCGCAACCCCATAGTCGCCTTGGACTAGACTTAACCGTCCAGGGGTCCATTACCTTTTTACCTATATGACCATGAACATTCATCACGATTGGGTTGTGGGCTGTCCACATTTCTTCCTGTGCACATCTCCATCGCTTTCCAAACCACGGAAATATTTTCTTTTTTAAGTGAATCTGTTGAGCTAGGGTGACAGAGCAATTTAATCCATTTTAAATGTGCAAAGTTGGAGTTTGGGCATGTGCTTGAATGTCTTCCTCACGCTTTCCAATCATACCATAAAATACAATATATTTTACATGAGTATGATGGTGCAGAAGATAGCATATGCCTGGGAAAGTAAAGAGGGCTGCAAGATCGCCCACTGACATGGCAGCCATTTCAGGGACGCAATACTTGATGCTCTGCAGGAGAGATCCGTTGTATTTTGGTCATTCTTGCCTGTCCAGAATTTGTACGTGTGCTTGTGCTGAGCCAAATGTGAATTGTTCCAGAAGCTTTGCCAGCTCCATCTTGGTAGTCAAGATAAGCCCAAAATAAGAGGGAGTGGCAAGGAAGTGACGGTAGATGGCAGGGATTTCAATCTAACCCATGCCTAAATTCAGAAGGATGGTTAGCACATATTCAAGTAAAGGGTTTGAAACTAGAATGCAGGGGAATTAGTATTCTACATCCCCACTCCCCAATTTCAATCTCTACCTCAACACCAGCATTTAGTGTTCATAGAACCATAGAAATGTAGAGTTGAAAGGGACCATGATTTCATTTAGCTCAACTGCCTGCAATGCAGGGTTCTTTTACTTGAACCCAGGGCCAAGATTAAGAGTCTCATGCTCTACTAACTGGGCTATCCCTTGAAGGCACCATTGCGATAATGATTATAGAAATAAAGTCACACCTAGAGCACCAGGGTCCCATTCAGCCTCTAATTCTAAAGTAACCCGCTCTGTCACCTATTCTATCTCCGTGATATCTTTGTCTCCTGTCTTCTGGACTGGTCCCATTTAGAAATATGGTTGGGTGGGAATCTTTTGAGTTGATCCTACAAAGACCCTATGGTTAGCTGTTCATGCAGAGTCTTCTGTCACACTAAGTAATATTTCTGCCTCATGGCGTAGTAAGTTTTCATCAGCTAACACCCTCCAAATATTGATAGGATTGCTTTGGACAGTGTACATCAGGAATGGGAGTAGATGGTGCTGATGAAATCCCTCCCTCTCTTGTCAACAGAAAGAACTCATCAATCCATCCAGTTTACTTAGCAAAGTGCACCACACATGTCCACTTTGGATGGGTTTACTAGGCGTTGTATAAAGCTGATGTTGCAGAAGCAGTGTAGTCCATGGAACAACAAAAGACTGTGCAGGAACAGTGGGTGAAGCCTTGTATTATAGCAGCGTGCTGTTTGGTTAGATTATTTTATATCAGCAGATACCCACAAGGTGGCAGGATTTAGTTGTACATACAGTAATCACCAGTGTCTTACAAATGCAGTTGTGGGACTGCAGGAAGCTGGGCTGCCCACTTGGAGATACAGGCGGTCCCACATTTAGTTATTTAGCTCAGCTACCGGTACTGAGGGCCCAACTAGCTGTGAGGTTAATTGTGGGGATGCAATTAATCAGCAGCTCACATTTGTTTTTGTTATGTTAATAGCAGCGGAAGGGAAGCTTGGGCAGCCTCTGAACTGGGAAAAGCAGGGAGGAGAATGTTGGAAGAATCAGGGCAGGAACAAAAGGAAGAACTTCTTCACACGATACAGAGTTAAACTGTGGAATTAATTCCTACAAGAGGCAGGGATGGCCACCATCTTGGATGGCTTTATAAGAGGATGAAACAATTTCAGGGCTGCTATGTTCTCCCTTCACTGTGCAGATGACCTACAAGGGTCATAGAAACCAAACCACACCCAGAAAGCACCATGTGTTATTGCTGAGGACAAACTTTTCACAGATGCAGCGTACTTCCAAGCTGAAGGTATTTGTGGGAGGGATTCAAGGGCATGATGAAAGTTTAGCTTTGCAGATTTAAAATGGATTAAAGCGCTCTGATACCCTAGTGCAACAAATCCACTCAATAAAATAATGCAACCAGCAGTCTTTTTGCTGTTTGGAACAGGACGGGGAAATGAATAGAAAGGTGTGGGGGGGGGGGAACACACGAATGATTAGCAGGAAGATGTGTAAACAAAAGCAAATCAGGATGAATACTCGCTGCCATATAACCCATCCTGCAAACAAATGACAACAAATACTAGGTAAAGACAGGAGGAAGTCTAATAATCACATAAGCTTTGTGCAAGCCAACCAAGATTCTACAAACAGGTCATCTGGAGGAAGCCAATCTGGAAGGAACTGACATACAAATAACAGATACCTATGTAATGGAAGCTAAAGAGAAGCATCATCAAAGGGGTTGTGCAGTGCCGAAATGCCCCTAGGGTTTTCTGTTCTCTCTTTTCTGCTGAATTTTCAAGAAGAGCGCAGCAGTTTTCATGGTTATTTATTATACCCCGGAAAGGAGCATGTTTCCTTTAAATCTCCACCAGTTCTTGTCACAGTGAAAGAACCCTGTCTGTGGCATCCACTCTTCTGCAGGTTTTCATGCGCTTTGGGGCTGATTATAGTATCCCTGCCTGCTTTTAAAGTGCTTTTAAATGAACACGCCACAAAAGGAATTCATGCAAATGTACTCTGCTGCTCCATTTATTGGCTTTTTCAGATTTTGCCTGCCTGAAATTCCTCCTCCTCCCTCCCCACCCCCATTGCTTATCCTTTTCCAATTCTCTCCGTTTAATATTTCTTCCCCCTTCAGGTCACATGTTGGCTGCAGAATGTATCAGGATCAAAAAGCATGCTCCGAGGAACAGCAAAACAAAGGCACTCTATTCCAGCCTGCCGCCTCCATTGCAGGGACGTGCAGGTGGTGATGCCTCGTCACCATGACGACACGCATCCCACAGGGAGGGCTCTCCCAGGATCATACAGAGATCCCGAGGCTGGGATTGGGGTGGAGGGCAGAGCAAGCGAGCGGTTGTGTACAGAAACCAGAGAGATTGCAGCCTGGGGGTAAGGTTTAGATTCCCCCTTCCCCCTCTTTTATTGAAGCACAAGAATAGAAGAAAGAAGACAAGTTGCAATTCATTAGTCTGGATTGTTTCTGATATACCAGCAATAATAATGGCTCCAACCAGAACAGATGGTCTCTTGGAATTCTCAATGCTAATTGTAGACAGAGTAGTTGGAAAGGAAAGTTGGGGTGAAGATTAATTCTGCAACATTTCCTTCGGAGGGTCAGTCTCGCCATTATCAGTGACAATCCATAGGAATATAGGAAGCTGCCTTATACTGACTCCTGCCATTAGTCTATCTAGCTCAGGGTGGTCTGCACCAGCAATGGCCCTTCAGATGCTGTTGGACTCCAACTCCCATCAGCCTCAACTATTGGCCAGACTGGCTGGGGATGGTGGGAGACTAAGGAGGAGGAAACTGGCAGGCAGGGCCACTTCTTGGATTGGTGGTATGCAAAGCAAGCAGGCTGGTGGCGGACTGAGGTTTGGTGGGGCAGTTCCACATTTGCAACCATTGGTTCAGCCTCTCCTGCTGTTCATCAACCACTTTCCTACAGTTTTTAGTGCATTTTCATGTCACTTTCCTAGCTGTAAAAGGTTTCGTTTTTTTTAAAAAGCGGATTTGTTGAGGCAGACCCCTTAATCTGCTTTAATTGCACTGGATGCCATTTCCAGTATGATCTCGAATCTCTCCTGCAAAGTTCTGACAGTCTCGAGGTGACCCATCATTTGTCGATCATTGCTCAGAAGTGAAACCTTTCCTCTGTTGCTGCTTGTTTCTATGGAGTTCCTTTCTGATTCTACCCAAGCAGACAGAGACATGTTCTGATTCCTGAGAGCTGACAGCCACTATGTACAGGGATCTGCCCCAGAAAAAAGTCATCAAGCAGGAAGCTTTGGGTGGCTGCATTAGGGTCTCAATGCCATCTTTAGGATTTCTTTATGGGAAAAAAGCTTCACACGCAGCCCTTGGCATCATATCCTGGTGTATCTATCTGCCTTTTGAGTCCAGGCAGGATGATGCTTTGGGATCCTAGTTTTCTGTACACATACGTATTATTCACTACATTGATGACCAACCATCTATGACAGCAGATCCAGATGCAACTGTTTTTGTGAGGATCCAAGTCAAGCCAAGACTTCCCCCCACATCTTTGCCATTCCAGGTTTCCCAAAATGCATTTACTTGCCATCTGTGCAGAAAACCCAAAATCAATACCTCCCTAAGTTACTTGTAGTTGGACAACGGAATAACACACTGGATATACATTAAAGAAACACTCATTAACCCCGTCTGTGAATACCATGTGTAGCTAAACCAGCTATGAACCGAACCGTGTTCTCTGCAATCCACGAAACACTCGACTGTGCCTACCACTGTTAGAAATGAAAAGCAGCTGGAACTCAGAACACTGATGTCATGGGGAAGCACCATGTGATCTCAGAGGCATGTTTTACTTTTAAAGGTATATCCTGCTTTCCCCACTGTGGCAACCTGCAAGGCAGCTTGCAAGCATGAAATAAAAACCACACCTACACACAGCATCTAATTCTGAACCGCTCACTGTAGGTTAGTGGTTTATGCCAATGCTAGAGCAAAGGGAAACGTGGGAATGATAGAAGCAAGAGGCAGAGATGGAGTTTGCACTTCATAGTGTGGGTCCTACATGAGGGATTGATGACGCTTTAATTATCAGCTTGTCTTGAGGTCCAATATCTGAAGAGGGCTAAGACCAATGCTATTGCCTCTGATGTTCTCCTGTGCAAAATCCACATGACCCTTGTAGTCCTATGGGCTTTTCCTAAGCATTGGAGTGATGGGGTCTGTGCTAGCAACAGAATGGACAATCTCAGAAGGGTGGTGTATAATATCACTTGATATAAACAGGGTTAGTAGTCCATGAAAGTGAAAAATTAACAGAACAGGTGCCAAGGAAAATAAGAGAGCAAGGGCCTTTTGGAGAAATCTGTTTTTATTCTTTACTTATTTCACATTTTAATCCCATCCTTCCTCCAATGAGGGCAGTTCATGTTGATGGGGGTTCCTCCTTTTATCTGCGCAACATCCCAGTGTAGTACATGAAATTGAGAGAAAGTGACTGGCCTTTGTGGCCACACCAAAACTTCAAACTAAGCTCAACACTCTAACCCAGGAATGGGGAATCTCTGACCCTAGATGTTGCTGGACTATAACTCCCATCATCCCTGACGACTGACCACACTGGCTGGGGCAGATGGGAGTTGTTGCCCAACAACATCTTGAGGCACACCCTTGCTCTAAATGCTGTACCACGGCGATTCATTCCAGTTCAGTTCGTATTTCAGTTCTGTCCTTGCAATGGGTACAATACCAGGTCTAGCGAATGGGGTTGCTTCTTTTACATTACCTTCCAGAATGTATCTTATGCCCAGTATTTAACACTATATATTAATGACTGTGTGTGTGGAAGAGATATCTATATATCTCACAGTCATTTATTTTTCCTAGCTTGTGCAAAAGCTATAAAACGTAAAGGTTAATAGAATCAGAATATAAATATTCAGCTTGCATGAATGGCAACAAAATTTGCAAGCCCAGTTGTAGAATATTTGCTCAGTTTCTTTAAAGACCAAAGTAAGTAGGAGGAGAGTGGGATATGTCCTCTATGCATCTCAGGCAGTGGTGGCTAACCTTGGCACTCCAGATGTTTTGGGACTATAACTCCCATCATCCCTGACCACTGGTCCTGTTAGCTAGGGATGATGGGAGTTGTAGTTCCAAAACATCTGGAGTGCCAAGGTTAGCCACCACTGAAATGGGAGCTGAGAAGCTGGGCCATTAAGTTGGCTCAGCTGAGAGACCAATCCATGGGTAGGAAAACTAAGGCCCGGGGCCCGGATCTGGCTCACAGACAGTCCGGGAATCAGTGTGTTTTTACATGAGTAGAATGTGTACTTTTATTTAAAATGCATCTCTGGGTTATTTGTGGGGCATAGGAATTCATTCATCCCCCCCAAAAAAATATAGTCCGGCCCCCCACAAGGTCTGAGGGACAGTGGACCGGCCCCCTGCTGAAAAAGTTTGCTGACCCCTGGACCAACCCTATCAGAATTCCCCTCCAACTGTCTCCTGATCGAGCTGCAGAAGATGGAGAAGGGAAGCAGGATCACTCAATCCCTAGTTCCTCCACCGTTTTTGGCAAATTCCCCTCCCCCTTTCACCACGGCCCACCCTATCCTTCAAGATAGATTTCTAAAGTGGGTTTTTAAGGGGAGAAGGGGCAGGAAAGGTACCTTCCACCAGCCTCGTAGGGCTTCTCTGAATCAAATGTTGTTCAAATTAGAAATAGCAACTTGGGCTGACTCCTTTTTTTTTAGTTCCTCACCCCTGCGCGGGTGCATAAAAAACTTAAAATGACATTTTTTAGACTAAGAAATTACTTAAGTGTTGAGTGTGTGGCATGCCCGCCTGCCTGCTATAAATTGTTCATGATATGTCTTCTCGAATATGCATCAACCCTAAGTCCTGCAGCCAAGATGCATGTGATTGCTTTCTCTCTGGAGAGATGCTAATAGCCTCCAGTTTCCTCTGCTTAAGTTACTGCAGTGTAATATTACCTTTTTATTCTGCCCAGGATTGAGATTCCAGGGCATTTTTCCTTATCAGGAAGAAGGAACTATTTAATTTCATGCGATCAAGAGCACTAACACCGCATCTGAGCGGCAATATAGATTTTGGTTGCGAGGCGATTTTTGCAGGAATAGATCTGACGCGTCAGAATGTGCTTGCTCCATCCCCCACTCAAAAGTGACGTTAACCGGCAAAAGTCAAAAATAATGATTTTCAATTGGATCCAGAGTAAAAGGAGATAACGAGGAGCACTGGTTGAAGCTCTATTAAAAAAATAAAACAGTACCGGCTTATTGCCTGCTCCAGCGAGCAAGTGATGCTGCTTAATAGTGCTGGGTGCTAGGACTGAAAGCAGGATTGGAAGCAGGAGCCATGGAGTGGTGCAAGGTTCAAACCTCAGTGCCTTGCCCTCTGAACCTCTTGGGCTTGCTGATCAGAAGGTTGGTGGTTTGAATCCCCGCAACGGGGTGAGCTCCCATTGCTCTGCCCCAGCTCCTGCCAACCTAGCAGTTTGAAAGCACACCAGTGCAAGTAGATAAATTGGTACCGCTGCGGCGGGAAGGTAAATGGCGTTTCCGTGCGCTCTGGTTTCCGTCACAGTGTTCCGTTGCACCAGAAGTGGTTTAGTCATGTTGGCTACATGACCTGGAAAGCTGTCTGTGGACAAACCCCGGCTTCCTCGGCTTGCAAGCGAGATGAGCGCCACAACCCCATAGTCGCCTTTGACTGGACTTAACCATCCACGGGTCCTTTATCTTTACCTTTTTATATCTGCACAAAGCAGGGATTCTGTATTAAGGCACATCTGCCTAGCTGGTATAACAGGGGAAGGACCCTAGTTCAGAAGTACATGCTTTGCATACAAAGTGGACCAGGTTCAATCACTTTTATCTCCAACAATCATCTGACTCAGTACAAAGCAGAATGAAGTGGGCTCTGCCCATTATTCCCTCAAGCGCTGATGATTATGTAGCCAAAACAGCACCAAAATGCTTAACTGGAATGAGTTACAAAGCAGAGCAAGCAACAAAGCCTCCATCATTTCATTTCATTTTTATTTTTGTATTGTGGAGGTCTCAACTGAAAGATACAATGAATGTAAAGTAAACAAAATGACTGTGGAAAAGAAAATTACATGAACCTGAACTTAATCTTATGTACATTATGCTGCCATTTTTTATACATTATTTATATATGCTAACTGCATTGTCAACAGGATAAACAGCTTACAGTATTCTCAATACTGTCTTGGCCTACACTGTATTGTAGCCTGTTGAAATGTTAGAAGGCTGAGAGGAAAAAATGGGGGAAAGCTCATTGATAACTGCCAACTATTGCTCAGTGATAGGAAGAAATGAGGCGATTTCATTCACTTCACTACTTCCTCTAGAAAATGAAAGTGGATCATGGAAGGCGCAAGGTGCGGTCGTAGCAAAGGCAATATTCACATGTACCAGTGCCCTCCCAGTTATCTGTAATGGTACAGAATATAAGATATCATCTGCTGAGAGCTTGCAAGCTAGACCTGCTGTGGCACGTTCACAGAAATTACACTGTGGCCAAACCATTTGCTTGTATGCTCAAATATGTACAACTATAAAATGAGTATTTACATCACAGAGTTAAACTGGTGTTTGTTTTTTGTCTTTGTTTCTAGGATTTAGGCATGAACTATACTGAGAGCAGAGGACTATACAGTACTTTTAAGACAAAGTAATACTTTTAAGACCCTATCCTTTTTTGCCCATTTCCGGGCCTATTTTTGCATTACTTTACTCCCGAAACCATTTGACCAGTCAACAGGCACCTCTGGCATGGGACACTTTTGTCTGTTCCCTATTCCTGCTGCACAGATGCTCGGTACTGGGAATTAACCTGTGGCGGAAGTGATTGTTCCATGCAGAGACGATCTCACCTTGGGCAAAGGGCTGGATTTAGAGAAATACCTAGGACTAAGATGGTGTGTATGCGTGTGTGTGTGTGTGCTCGGATTGAGTGATCAGCATAAAAACAATCCATTTGGGGATTTTTTTTTAATCAACTGCAGGCACAAGAGGATTTGCCTGACCGGTCAACAGAAGGTGTAAAATCGCTTTCTTAAAAAACATCAGAGCCAACCTTGAAATACAGAAGTGGTTTAAAACTCTGCCTGATGACGTCATGTCGGTTCCATGCAGGATCTGTTAAGCGCAGCATGCCTTCATGCAGTTTGCTTCTCTGTCTGCATGTGACAGAGAATCAGAGAGTGGAACACGTGGTCCTGGTAACTCCACCCCTTCCCTCCCGCCGCAACAGAAAACCCGTTTTACAAAAATAGCCACATATAATAGTAAACACCCTGTGAATGTTTTTTTGTTTTTAATGATAAACCCACCCATACTGTGTGTGTGTGTGTGTGTGTGTGTGTGTGTGTGTGTAAAAATATGGCAAATGTGGCAGTTGAAATACACACAGTGAAAACACTTACCGACCAAGTGTCTTGCAGTATATTAAACACATAGGCTATAGCGTTGTGCACCTCTTGGGAGCAGCCATATTGTCTCTGTTTCTGTCTGTCTTCCTCTCTTCCACCCTGCCGGCTGTGAGTGAGTACAGCGGGCTCCTACCCTGTTTTACAGAGTTAGTTTGGTGACGAGGGGTCACTGTCTTGTTATAGGCACTGACCTTTAGAGAGATTTTATCTGTTTATATACATATATAGATATATTCTATGTAATATATTTATAAAGTATAAACTGGCAGGTTTGGCATAAATCTCCCAAGGGAGTCTCGCTGACAGGATACGTACCCTTTCAAAGGCTGTAAACAAATTTGCACACAAACAGGAACGTAAAAAGCTTGCTTCACTTTTTGCTAGCCCTGGCATCTTTACTTTTATAGTCTCTGTCCGTTTTGCCCTTTTCATATTTCTGTTTGCCTGGCTTCGTAACGCTATCGTAGGAAGGTGGGGAGGTGGTGGAGGAGCTTTCCTCTGTTTTCTCCAGAGTCGAGTTCCTGTTAAATTTATCAGGAACCATGTCTTTGATGGGAAGGGCAATGCCGTCTTTGCACTTGTCTTTATTATAAATAGAGGTCACTTTTTTCACTTTTTGTTTTAAGAGGAAATGCCTGAAAGCCCGCTGGATGATCGTAGCAGACACTTCCTCTTGCTTCCGTTTCAGGGTGGTTGTAATTGGCTCGTAGGACACTTTCGAAGGGTTGGCAGCCATGAACCGGTCTTCCATTTGCACTCTGAGCAAATCCATTTCTTCGCTTTCTCCCAAAACACGCTTTGTAAAGGCAAACAAGATGTCAAGGCAGTGAATTCGGTCACCGCTTACCATGGGTAGATCCATCGCAATAAGCTGGACGTGGTTTGGTTTTGCAATGAGAAGAGGCGGCTCCAGAGAAGCTGCAAAATCAAAGAGTTTGCAGTACTCTATAAACTGGGTTGCATCCGGATCAAACTTTTCCCAAACCTCATAGAACATCTCAAAGTCGTCCTCGCTCAAAGGCTCAGCACTTTCTTCTGTAGCAACGCTGAAGTTCTCCAAAATCACAGCAATATACATGTTCACTACAACTAAAAATGATATGATGATGTAACTAACAAAGAAGAAGATCCCAACGGAGGGATTGCCGCAGTCTCCTTTGACTGAACTTCCTGGGTGGTCTATCTCAGGGTCACAGTCTGGTGGCCCACTGTTGAGAATGGGAGCTAGCAACCCATCCCAGCCAGCAGAGGTGGTGATTTGAAAGAGACAGAGCATGCTGTTGCCAAAAGTTTCAAAGTTGAACATGTCATCAATGCCCACTTCTCTCTTCACGTAGGCAAAGTTGGACATTCCAAATATAGCATAGATGAACATGACCAGGAAAAGGAGGAGGCCGATGTTGAACAAGGCAGGGAGAGACATCATCAAGGCAAAAAGCAGAGTGCGGATCCCTTTAGCACCCTTGATGAGACGCAGGATGCGACCTATCCTGGCAAGTCGGATCACTCGGAACAAGGTGGGTGATACGAAGTATTTTTCAATGATTTCTGCTAGGAACATACCTGCAAAGAAAAATATTTAATGCAACACATGTTTTATAACCAGATGTTTCATATTGTGTAGGAACATGAATTGGACATTGTGCTCAAGATTCATGCTATGAACTGGTTTGCATGTTGCGCTGAACCATAGTTTGTTTTAAACTATAGTTTATATCCTTCTCACTCCCTGCACATCTTCAGACACCCCCCCCCCGTGTGGGTGCTCTGCACAATACAAACAAACCATAGTATGGCTTGTTGTGTCATGCAGACCATGAATGTGGTAAGACAGAAATAAGCCAAGGTTTGTTCTTGACATTTTAAACTTACCACTCATGTTTTATTTATTTAAAAAATTAAACCACTTTGGGGGTTTGCATGACATGACAAGCTATACTATGGTTTGTTTCTGCTGTGTGTGGCACCCACGAAGGGGGAAGTTATGTAAGGAATGGGAGACATTTTCACAATTAAACATGATTTAAAACCAACTATGGTTTAGTGAGGGACACGGGTGACGCTGTGGGTTAAACCACAGAGCCTAGGGCTTGCCGATCAGAAGGTCGGTGGTTCGAATCCCCGCGACGGGGTGAGCTCCCGTTGCTTGGTCCCTGCTCCTGCCAACCTAGCAGTTCGAAAGCACGTCAAAGTGCAAGTAGATAAATAGGTACCGCGTTTCCGTGCGCTGCTCTGGTTCGCCAGAAGCGGCTTAGTCATGTGGCCACATGACCTGGAAGCTGTACACCGACTCCCTCGGCCAATAAAGCGAGATGAGTGCCGCAACCCCAGAGTCGGCCATGACTGGACCTAATAGTCAGGGGTCTCTTTACCTTTGGTTTAGTGTGCTAGGTGAACCAGCTCCGTGGGTGAAAGAAATCTAAAGCAAAGTGAGTTCTTTTCTGGGATGCCTTGAATATAACCATATTAGTCACAGGGAAAGAGAACACAGCATGGATGTCAGCATGTGAATGTAATTTAATATGTCCCAGTTGTGCTCATACTGTAAATATTAATGTTTTTCTTAATGCAGATACATAAGACAGAGGTACACAAAGCATAACCACAGGGAAGTACCGTAGGTTATCTTGTAAAACATCTTGAAAAAGTGTTTTGTTTTTAATTACAATGTGAAAATTGTGGGACAACTATGTGGATGTAATTTAATATACATGAAGCTTAACAATGAAGAAAAACAAATATTCTGTTTTGTCATTTGTTGATCTTCAGTTATCGTAAGCACATTTTACAACTGTTAATTTGATGGCATAACAAAACTAGTAAGAAATATAACAGAAATTAATTAAAAAATGATTTTAAAAAACATTCCAAAATGGTTTGGATAACTTTAGAGTGCTAGTCAGACTGTGGTTAGGACATATGATGAAGCAAATTTGTGGGGTTTTTTTTGTAGGATCTACATACATGATAACTTTTGTCAACAAATATCACTCTTACCTTCACAGATACCTTCATGAAATATTATACATGTGTAGGGGGAAGTGTTCATCATAAGGTCATATGTAGCCAGCATATATGTATAGATTTATTTATTTTCTGTTTGTAAGCACAACAGGATGTCACAGCCAATCATGCCTTCCCACAGACAGGTGTCCATTCATCATGTACAATTATGTGGGTGTGATATAAGCACTTCTCCAGTTTGAGAAGCGGGGGAAAAAAACCACAATCTGTGAAAAGGCTCGTCAGGCTGCGCCTCCATGGAAAGAAACAGTTCTTACCTACGATGGAGAGAATGACAACTACGAAATCAAAAATGTTCCATCCGATGGTGAAGTAATAATGACGGAGTGAAATCAGTTTGAGTACACATTCTCCAGTGAAAAGCACAATGAACACTAGATTAATCCTAGATAAAATGGTTTCCATTTCTTTACTTTGGTCATCTGTTTCCACCATCATGGTGACCATGTTAAGGCAGATAAGAATCATGATGCTGATGTCAAAGGCTTGTTTTGTTACAAAATCAAAGACCATGCCTTGGAATTTGTTCTGTTAAAAATAAAAACAGAAAATGTGAACAATGTGAAAATAACTCTCTTTACAAACATATCTATCCCTATCTGTCATCTATCTATCTATCTATCTATCTATCTATCTATCTATCTATCTATCTATCTATCTATCATCTTGCCCTCTTCCTTTGAAGGATCAGGCTATTAAATCTGCTTCCTAGCCCCTTAGCTTTTTGAGAAGTAATTGCTAGAGCTCTTGCTTCTTTGAACATTGTTGGGAGGCAACCAGAAAAGAAATCAACAACCTAAATTTCATCTGAGCTGCCCTAAGAGTCAGGCATGTGGTGAACCAAAATATTAAGGGCACTGCTACCTAAAGTTTCGTATATTTAAACTGGCCAACATAAACTACAATAATTTCACCCTATATTATTTGAAAATGTAAGGGGTGAGCAAAACATGATTAGGGTATAATTGAGAATGAAAGCAGAGACCAGGTAGCAAATTGTTGCCACTGCCTCTACACTGTGGAAGCTCTTTCACCTGCCATACAAGAAGCATCACCTATTGGTTACTTCAGAGAGTTTGTGAAGACATATTTTTTTGGCTCAGGCTTTCCCTGACCCATAAGATGGGACCTGGTTATTTCTGAATCACCCTTTTTACCTGTGCCTATTGTTGTTATTACTATTATTTCTTCCAATCTTTCATCATAAGGTCCTAGGGCAGGTTACAACAATTTACAATATTAATACCATTGCCATGTAGCTCAGTTGGTGACAGCATGGGGCTGATAACACCAAGGTTGCAAGTTTGATCCCCCTATGGGGCAGCTGTATAGTCCTGCATTGCAGAGGGTTGGACTAGATGATCCTTGGGTGTCCCTTCTAACTCTATAATTCTAAGAGTCTAAATATTAAAACAGTCTAAAACAAACCAGTCACAAAAATAAGCTGTAAACAAACTTCTCAGGTATCGAAGCCCAGGGTAAAGAAGTTTATAGTTTTATTTTTTCATGTTATTTTTGCGTACTGATTAGATTCTTTTTTTAAAAAGTATATTAAGTGGCTTATAGACTTTCGATAGACAATGCTGAATCTTCAAAAATATGAAGTAGAAAGAATTCCTTACCCCTGGTCTAGGTATAGGTTTTTGTGGCTTTTTAGACCCTAATTTCTTCATGGCATTATAATATTTCTTCTGTTCTTCCGTCATAAAGATGTCCTGGCCTCCAAAGTAAAGAAACGAAACGAAAACAAATCATGTTACAAACCACGTCCGCAGATTAACTTATGCTCTGATTAACTGAGCGCATTTTAAAACACTGGATAAAACACCACGTAAGTTCTAGCCTATACTAGAGGCCAATGAGAGCCTTCATGGGCCAGTGCATATTAGTACTCTCATATCACACCGTATTGATAGCCTACCAAGTTATTTCATGGGCCCAGTTCAAAGTGCTGGTTTCGGCCTTTATGGTCCTAAATGGTCAGGAAATCATGAACGTCAACGCAATTCACAAGTACGCATCCACTTAAATGAACAGCAGGGGTCATTCTCCCTAACATCTTGTTATCCGAGGTATCATGGGCAGGTAGTCAGTATGGGTCCTGGACCAGATTTGTGCAAGAAGTCTATTTGGTTCCATTGTTGCTGTCCTTTCTTCAACACTGTAAATTATGCTTTTTCTTAGCACAATCAAGGGGTGGGTAGGACTTGCAAGAAGATTAATTGTGCATTCATTTTGCCTCTTTTCTGGCTTTGCTGCTGTGTTGTAATGCTTTTAGCATTTTCAATGTTTCATTTAGACTTGATTGCTGTCTAGGGGCCTTTATAAAGACAGAAAAGCGGAATATATATCCCCCCCCCCCAAAAAACCCAAGTAAATTCAGGTGAAGTTACACATTACAGGTTAACACTCTCAGGGTCATTAAGTGATATCATACTTTTTAAAATCATACTTTTTTTTTTTAATACAAGTTCACCAGGGGTGGAGCAGAAATAAATGTCAGCTTCTAAAGCGAGCATTTTAAATAAATGAAAAACTGTCTACTCTTTTAATGTTCTAAGACGATTACTTCACACCAGGCAGGACTTAGGTTTGGCGATTAAAAAACCCCCACCAAATATTTATAGCACAGCGGTACCTCGGTTTTCGAACGTCTCAGAAGTTGAACGTTTTGGTTTTCGAACGTTGAAAACCCGGAAGTAAATGCTTCAGTTTCCGAACACGCCTTGGAAGTCGAACATGCTACACGGCTACCGCTGAGTGCAAGATCCTGAGGCTTAGCTGTTGGCTATTGAGTCCTCGGTTTTTGAATGTTTCGGAACTCAAATGGTCTTCCACGGTATTACGTTCAAAAACCGAGGTACCACTGTAGCTTTATTTCCAGAGCATAGAGAAAACCCCTTAAATACTTATCTTCTTTTTTTGTTGATTGAAGTTATCTATGATGACACCAATGAAAAGGTTTAAGGTAAAAAATGACCCAAAGATGATGAAGATAACGAAATAAAGATACATGTAGAGGTTGTCCTCATAATACGGCTGATCTTCTACCTACAATCCAACAAGAAATTGCAGGATCTCAACATAGACACATGAAGTTGAAAACAACCACCCATTGCCTTCAAAGCACAGCAAAAGAAGGAAAAAAAAAAAAACCAGCCTAGCATGTGTATCTATCTGTATGCAACTACTGTGTTATAAACAATGAGCCCAAAATTTGAGTGTTGTTTTTTTTAGTTCCTTAGGTCAGCAGACCTATGGGCTAGTCATCTGTACGTCACAGAAAAATCAACAACATTTTGACTGCAGGGATTGCCAAGCGGACTCCCATGAGTTACCAACAGAAGGTAACGTACAAGAACGTACTCAAGAATTAGTGCTTACATGTATGATGGAATGTATACTGATACTTACATCTCTTGAATCAACAGCTGCATACATAATATCCATCCACCCTTTAAAAGTAGCCTGCAGATAAAATGCAAACATTAAGCACAGTTGTAAACATACAGACATGTATGCAGGGAATGTTGATGTCGAAATTTGGCAGAGGAGTTGTATCAACACCTCCTGTGGCGCAATGAGTCAGCGCATCTGGCTGTTAACCAGAAGGTTATTGGTTCGAGCCCACCCAGGGATGGCTGTGGCAGGGCAGAATTCCTGCATTGCAGGGGGTTGGACTAGATGACCCTTGGGACCCTTTCCAACTCTAGAATTCTATGATTCTCAGAACCTCTGAGCCTGATCCTATGCACTGGTATTTTATGCAGGGAGTATAAAGTAGGAAAACTAAACTACTTACAACTTGAAGCAGAGCGAGGTAACCAGCTCCAACATTGTCAAAATTTACTTTCACATTTTTCCACCGGGCAGGCTGATTGTCGTTGATGAGCTCCTCACACTGAGTTTTATTGTCAACCTCGCTAATATTAAACATTTCACCTGTCGTGGTGTTAACACAGTGGTAGAACTTGCCAGCAAACAGGTTTACGCCCATGATGCTGAAGATCAGCCAGAATATGAGGCAAACCAAGAGCACATTCATGATGGAAGGGATCGCGCCAATCAGAGCATTGACAACCACCTATCATGGAAATTGGACAGAAAAGAAAAGAAAAAGAAATTCCGGTTTATTTTTTACAGCTGAAGAATATAGCTTCCAAATTTCTATCCGCGCCTTTACAATTTCGACACTTAGGCTGTTTTAAATACATATACACATATATGTGGGAGGGGGTTGATGCAAGTTAATAGAAAATCCCGTTGTTAATGGTAAAGTGCAAAAAAAAACCAAAACAAAAAAAAAAACAAAACCCAAGACACAGAAGCAGGAACTAAACTCTACAGGGAAAGCAAGTAAGTGCAAAAAGTAAAATAAAACCTGATAGTGGCAAGATGGAATCGTAACATTTGTGTGCACTAGGCGGGGGAAAAGAGAGAGAGAAAAGTTAAATACCAAGAATATAAATCAAAGACTGATAACTGTGCAACAAACTAGGCCTTCAAACAGGGAATGGCTGAGATGCTGAAGCAAACAAAAGCCATAAAGCAACTGCCTGGGATTTAAGATGTCTTGTAAAGCAACAAGACTTTCTCCACTAAGCATTCAATCTTCAACCCTAATTCTTTAATAAGCCTTTTATATTTGCAAAGCTTTGTGGAAGGAGAAATTCATATTCTTGTTAAATATAGCCAAATAAATTCAAGACTAATTTATGAAATAGCTACACTTCTCTTTAGGAAAACTATGTGCATTAATTTGACTTCGCTCTAAAATGAAGATACGACTTCTGAAGCAGCCTGAGTTTTTGTTGGCAAATGCACATTTCATTGGATGTTAATATTAAGGGCAGAATCCAATTCATGCCCTTGTGTTTACAGGAGGTATTTTGATTCAGCAGAGGTGTCTGCTAACAGAAGAGAAGAGGGGGCATTTTTTTTAGCATATTCCCCCTCACCACTGCAGTCCCCAGTGCCCCTCCTCCAAATTAGCTCCAGAGTTTTCAGGGAAACCCCCCCCCCCAAGTTGGAAAGTGCAGAGGGAATTTGCAAAAACCACCTTCTCTTCCTTTTCCATTAGTGGATGCTGAATCAAAAGCCCTTCCGTGAGCACAAACATGTTTTGCATTAAACTAGATATCAAGATGTTTTGCATAAAAACCGAGGAAATGTAAGGGCTTATTGCAAGATAGGTGAAGCCTTGATACACGGCATGCATGGATTGTCTCGGGACATGTCCACCTTGCAGATCCACAATTTTGTTTGGCCTCTTCACTTGCTGAGGTCCTTGCAACCCTTCTGCACCCTTCCATCATCTTGAAACCTACTGAACAAACCTTCTCCCTATCCCACCCCCAACCCATAAAACCTAAATTATTTACTGGAAGGCAGATATCAATGTGACCATCAGAGAGGTCAAATATGTTTGAGGAGGGCAAATGTTGTCCCTATTTTCAAAAAGGGGAAAAGAGAGGACCCAAACAATTACCGCCCAGTCAGCCTGACATCAATACCAGGAAAGATTCTAGAGCAGATCATTAAGCAAACGGTCTGTGAGCACCTAGAAAGGAACGCTGTGATCACTAAAAGTCAGCATGGGTTTCTGAAAAATAAGTCATGTCAGACTAATCTGATCTCATTTTTTGACAGAATTACAAGCCTGGTAGACGAAGGGAACACTGTGGATGTAGCCTATCTTGATTTCAGCAAGGCCTTTGACAAGGTGCCCCATGATATTCTTGTAAAGAAGCTGGTAAAATGCGGGCTAGACAATGCTACCATTCAGTGGATTTGTAACTGGCTGACTGACCGAACCCAAAGGGTGCTCATCAATGGCTCCTCTTCATCCTGGAGAGAAGTGACTAGTGGGGTGCCACAGGGTTCTGTCTTGGGCCCAGTCTTATTCAACATCTTTATCAATGACTTGGATGATGGGCTTGAGGGCATCCTGATCAAGTTTGCAGATGACACCAAATTGGGAGGGGTGGCTAATACCCCAGAGGACAGGATCACACTTCAAAATGACCTTAACAGATTAGAGAACTGGGCCAAGGCAAACAGGATGAATTTTAACAGGGAGAAATGTAAAGTACTACACTTGGGCAAAAAAAATGAAAGGCACAAATACAGGATGGGTGATACCTGGCTTGAGAGCAGTACAAGTGAAAAGGATCTAGGAGTCTTGGTAGACCACAAACTTGACATGAGTCAACAGTGTGATGCAGCAGCTAAAAAAGCCAATGCAATTCTGGGCTGCATCAATAGGAGTATAGCATCTAGATCAAGGGAAGTAATAGTACCACTGTATTCCGCTCTGGTCAGACCCCACCTGGAATACTGTGTCCAGTTCTGGGCACCACAGTTCAAGAAGGATATTGACAAGCTGGAACGTGTCCAGAGGAGGGCAACCAAAATGGTCAAAGGCCTGGAAACGATGCCTTATGAGGAACGGCTTAGGGAGCTGGGTATGTTTAGCCTGGAGAAGAGACGGTTAAGGGGTGATATGATAGCCATGTTCAAATATATAAAAGGATGTCATATAGAGGAGGGAGAAAGGTTGTTTTCTGCTGCTCCAGAGAAGCGGACACGGAGCAATGGATTCAAACTACAAGAAAGAAGATTCCACCTAAACATTAGGAAGAATTTCTTGACAGTAAGAGCTGTTCGACAATGGAATTTGCTGCCAAGGAGTGTGGTGGAGTCTCCTTCTTTGGAGGTCTTTAAGCAGAGGCTTGACAGCCACCTGTCAGGAATGCTTTGATGGTGTTTCCTGCTTGGCAGGGGGTTGGACTGGATGGCCCTTGTGGTCTCTTCCAACTCTATGATTCTGTGATTCTGTGATATGTTGTTGGACCAAACCAGAAGCCTCATATAAACATCCTAAAAGATGGCTGGGGAACCTGTAGCTCTTTAGAGGTCATTGGACTCCAACTCCTCTCAGTCATGGCTAATATAGCCAATATCTGGATAACAATATCTGGAGGGCTGGAGCTTCCACATTCCTGCCCTATAGATAGCCATCCTTATGACTTTAAAGGAAAAGACATCACACACACTTTTTCCCAGGTGATGCAAATACTGTCTAATATACTGCCAATGAGGACTTTCATTGCCTTGTTCAGTATGCCTTTTTAGTCTACCAGGGTAGATTTTTATTCATTTATTTATTTCATAAAATTTATACACTGCTTGATCGTGAAAACAAACAAACCTCAAAGCGGTTGACAAAAAAGAGAAAGCAGTAAAATCAAGAAAAATTCACAACCATACTTTAAAACCATACAAAAGTTAAAATACTAAAAACAGATTAAAATTGCCTCAACTTTCTAAGCATCTGGGTTGGCTTGTCTAAACAAGAATGTTTTTAGCAGGTACCCAAAAAGGGTATTATAGGGAGTTCCTAAGTGCAGGCACTGACACACTAAACAATCTAACAAATGTGGAACACATATTATATGTCACCTGCAGTAGTGGCAATTCTGTGCAATTTTGTCTTTGGAAAGAAAGATTGGATTCTAGGGATTATGCAGCTCTTAAAAGATTTTCTTCTCACCGTTTGGCCTACAAATTTGTGTGGAAATTTTGTGAGAGTCTGGAGGCTGGAGTCCAGTGCATTATCTAATTATCTATGTGTCAAATTCCAATAAGCAGAATTCATTCCTGTTGTTGGATTTCATGACAGAACAATCCGGAATTTTGAGACCCTGAAAACTAAATTTGTGTCCTTATCATTTTTGTGATTTGTGCTCCCTCAGTCTTCAGGTTTAGGTCCTTAGTATGGTGACCTTTATACACTGGAATATTGGGTTGTTAAAAGGTTTTTGATTTGAGTATAGATTCCTGACCACAAGTTCACTAGGTTAAACTATTAAACCATGAACATACTCACCTGTATTCTACTGCTGAAGTGACAGCAGTTAAGCCATCTTCAACATGTTCTCTACCGTTTTCAAGTGATGCTCAGATTGAAAACATGCAACTTTTATTTAATGCTGTGTAGCCTTGTCAGGAATGCATACAGGGCTGTATGTATGTGGGAGTGCAGGATATTATGGCTTCTGCCTGCAAAAGTATCCTTGAAAGTATGTGGGCAATGTTTCTTGAAAGCTCAGAAGCCAGGCATGTGGCTAAACAAGCTTTTTTTTTGGGGGGGGGGCAGGAGTGCAGCTGCTTCAGTTCAATCCTTTGGCCCTCCCATGACTCATATGACTATGCAACATGGTAAAAATTGCCAAACAAACTATGTAACAGAGAAATATAAATGCACAATTTCTCAGTCTGTGTAACCCATTGATGTTCCAAAATCCAGCTTTCCTTGCTGCAAATTTAGGACTCCCTGACCTCAATATTTTAATCCGGGAGTTGCAAAGTACACATAGCCCTGTATACTCACACACAAATCTGATCATTCTGGAGTGTCCTAACACAACCAATGCAATCTTGAAATAGCTTTTAAGCAACATACATGCAAGGGACCGAGATGTAAATGCTTGGCTGAGGAGGAAACCTCCCCAAAGACTGTAGAACTGATAAACTTTTAGAAATGCTGGTGACTGTGGCATGCAATAAAGAAAAAATATATATATAGTGCAACATTTCAACATGGATTTGTCATTCTTTATTCTGCGTGGATAGTCCTGTTTCATGCACATATTATTTCAGGGTCATTTCATGGCTATCTCACCCTCATTCCTTCAAATCGTGACAGGGCTCTTAAAGGCCTTAAAGCTCTTAGTGTTCGAAGTGATTTAATGGCACCCAATTCAGAATAGCCCAGAGCATTGGCTACTAAACTAACCAATGAAACCTGCAGGTGGGGAAAAAAAAAGGTAAAACACGTTAGTGCGTTTCCTTATAATACAGACATAGAGAACAAGGTAATAATAATAATAATAATAATAATAATAATAATAATAATAATAATAATAATTTATTTATTTATATCCCACCCATCTTACTGGGCTTCCCCAGCCACTCTGGGCGGCTTCCAGCAAAATATTAAAATACAGTAATTCATCTAATATTAAAAGCATCCCTAAACAGGGCTGCCTTCAGATGTCTTCTAAAACCACAGAACCAGGATTCACTTGACCTGAGGCCCATAACTTGTCTTCAAACTGAGGCCCAATACTATCCACATGACTGGCAGCAGCTCTCTAGGACATGGGTAGGCAACCTAAGGCCCATGGGTCGGATGTGGCCCAATCGCCTTCTCAATCCGGCCCGCGGACAGTCCGGGAATCAGCGTGCTTTTACAAGAGCAGAATGTGTTCTTTTAATTAAAATGCATCTCTGGGTTATTTGTGGGGCCTGGCTGGTGTTTTTATATGAGTAGAATGTGTCATTTTATTTAAAATGCATCTCTGGGTTATTTGTGGGGCATAGGAATTTGTTCATATTTTTTTTCAAAATATAGTCCGGCCCACCACGTGGTCTGAGGGACGGTGGATCAGCCCACGGCTGAAAAAGGTTGCTGACCCCTGCTGTAGGATTACAGACAGGAGCCCTACCCGAAGATGCTAGGAATTGAATCTGGGACCTTCTGCATGCCAGACGTGTGCTCTGCCACTAACTACAGTTTCCCCCTTCCCCTATTGCAAAACAGACACACGGTGTGGTTGTGAACCCAGCCATAACACGAAGGGCAGGGCCAGGCCTAGGTCTCCTGACTGCTGCCTTCAGAGTCGCTAGTTGCTGCTGCTCCCTGTCAGTTCCAGTGTATCTCCTGAGCGGGGAAGACAGTGCAAAGAGCTTGCAAAAGGAAGTGCAACCCTGTTGTATGGTTTCCATTTGGGAAATTCTTTTCCTCCTGAAAATGTTGCCAGAGGAGTCTGAGAGGGACAGAGCCTGAGTTGGTCGGAGGCCCCCGTGTGTGTTAATTTGGGGGCCCGGCCATGATCCTCTTTACCCATCCCACTTCATCTGTGAAACAAAGTCCTTGAGCTCCCGCTGCAAAAGGAGTTGACTGGGGAAAGAGGTGTTGTAAAAGCAAGACACATTTGCCCATATGAGTAGTAACAAGGCCTAACCCTATTGAGAAACGTCTTAAGATGAGACAGGAACATGGTGGCATGTTCAATGGAGAGAAAGCAAAGTACGAGGGAAAGAATCACTCCAAACCTTTCTAAATCATGCTGAGAGGAATCTGCCGATTTAATCATACACCCCTTCAAACTGTGGATGTGTTCTTGGCTATTGCAAATTACTTATTCTTTTGTTTTACACTTGCTTGCTTGCTTCCGCCCCTCTCTCAAGCAATGAGATAAATCAGAATAAGAAAAGAAGGAAGGAATGCGGTTCGGGAGATATAAGGCACTGAAAGGTGAGATTAATATGTGTTATTTTAGCCTACTTTCATTAGGCACACTGACATAACAAGTGTCAGGAAGTTAAAAGTACAGCAAGAGAATATGGGAGCTAACCTACTATTCTTTCCCTTTGCACAGAGGGGGGAAAGGAAGTGAGCATTAGTTTCCACTCTGCTCAGGATAAATCAGGATGAAGTTAACTCCCCACTTCTCAATCCTTATGATTTCATTGCAGGTACCAAATTATTCTATCAGATAAGCAAAAACTGGGACAATAACACAAGTTTCAGGCTGACATCTCACTATGACAATCAGTTATTATCAATGTATAGTTTGACAGTTCAAGCTTAATTGGGAGAAGTTCAATTATTTGTTCAGTCAGTGATTCTCACCAGCTGCTCTGTATGTATATAAACATCTATTCCATAAAATAAAGCCGCCTCAGGTAATATATAAGATTTTAGAATAACATTGTCCTAAAAAGCTGATAGGAAGACTGCATCTTCTTGGTCACTATGACTTACTTTGACACGTGTTTCTGTTAAGTGGCAGGATGAGTGATATGCAGATGCAACTGAGCATATCTCATTGAAGCGGCTATTCAGGAGCAGTGGTTGGTCCTTTTAGCAGTGCTCAGAAAGAGGGTGGGCTACTGGGCATCCCTAACTGTATGGCATGTCCTGGATGGATTCTATCCACTGTTTCTTGGTCTCTCCATAGTCTTGATCAGTTGTTAAGCCTAGCACGCACTCCAAATTGCCCACCTGTGCAGGTAACATATTTCTGTTCTGGTACCTTGCCTCTCTAAAGATTCTATCTGGGTTTCCCCCATTATAGTCATTTTATCGATATTTGCTTTGAATGGCTCCCTATTTTTTTTTTAAAACACACATCCCATATGCCCATTTTAAAAACAACACTTGGCAGCTCATCTTTTAAAAACTGCCATCCAAACTTAAGATCTTTTGGCCTCCAACATTTTAATTCATTCTGGTTTTTTTCTCCCTGTTGTAATAAGAGTTTCAGAGGTGCTTCACAGCTTTCACCACATTGTACCACAAGCTTCTTAGGAACAAAACCAACTGTTTATTTTAGATGTACTGTATAATTACTGAGTTCCACAGCCTCTAATAACAGTAGCTCCAAGTGTTGTTTTCACAACTACTAAAAAAGGCTTCATCTTTTCACGTTGCTCAAGGAAGCAGCTGTCCGTCCATCCGTCCTCCCCAAAAATAATCAAATATTAACAGCACTGTACTGTTCTTTACCACATACATATTTTCATATATTAGATCTTGAGTCTATATTAGATGTTGAGCCTGCAGGCATGGTCTATTTCCCTTTTAACTTTTGTACAAATAATAATATTTTTTTATGACTGTTACTGTGTTACAATATATTTGCGTTCCATGGTGGGTGATTTTTCTTCATGTCAGCACAATTTCTTTTTTGAACATTCTCTGAGGTAAAAATCTTCCCACTTCACATGCCCAGAGCAGTTTTCCAACTTCTTAAACTGGTGGTTTGTTATTGCTTTTATGGTGATGCAATTAAAGTTTAAATGAATCGATGAATATGTGGCACTGATGGTTCACCTGTGTTTGGTTTGCTAACATGGATAGATATAGGCCACTCCTCACGTTATACTGAATAATCATGATTGGAACACAGATTCATGAAGACAGATGCAAAGGACCCAACTCTTAGGTCAACTTTGCGGTATTACTATTATTGATGTTATGGTAATGTTTTTAGGCTTGGGATCTAAACAATGAGTAGACTGCACAGGAACAAAGCAAACCATGGGTTTCAAGTACTTACATCAACAATGAGGAAATCCAGCCAGCACCAGGCATTGGTGAAATACATTTGAAAGCCATAGGCCACCCACTTCAGAAGCATTTCCAGAATGAAGATGTACGTGAAGACCTTGTCAGCATACTCCAGCATGGTCTTGATAGTCTTCCGCTGTTCAATATATATGTCTTCAAAGGCCTAGGGCAGGGAGGAGGGTGGAATCATTGCTTTATCGTTCACAGAGGTAAACCTTATTTTTTAAAATACAGGTGTAAAATTTCATTTCTGCTTCATGTTCTACTGCTAACATATTACCAAACAATTAGCAAAAGAGCAGGAATTCTTGTTCTTTTTTAAAGCACCTATCCTAGAATATCTGTGCATCATGATTTCCAAACATTTCCAAACTTGAAAGTAACTGTACTAGCCACCATACATTCTATAATGTCCATTGTAAAATCTGAGAAAATATCAGGTGTTTATTTTTTATTTTTGCTCACCAGAGCACCACTGCTGAGGAGAATCATAAAAACAATGAACGTCTCAAACCAGTTGTGTTCAACTATGCTGTAGCAGGTTTTCCTAAAATTCCACCAGATTTTTCCTCGGCCATCTTCTATACTCACTTGACAACATGGGAACTTCTTGATGCAGCCTGTTTACAAGGATATTAAACTGTTAAATTTTGGAATAAATGTTTATGGTTATCTTTATTTCAGAACTTTAAAGAAACCAGTCTTTCCTCCACAGAGTCGAGAACGGTATATATGGAGTTTCCCCATTTTATCCTTATAATAACCTTGTGAGGAAAGAGGATAGTTGCTGTTATGGCTTAATGTTAAAGGGCACATCCTAGGGTTGCCATTTTTCAGAAAGTAAAAACCAGGACACCCCGAATATTGTTGAGCCTCAATTGTTCAACTGACTTGTCTAAGATCCTTTGAAATCCTGGTAATGTCCAGGAAAATCCGGGTATATGGCAGCCCTAGCACATCCAAAATCTATTAACCACATTCAGAAGTACTGATGTGTACTGACAGTAACACTCTCCCTAGGATCCCTTTAAAGGGATACCCAAGGTTGGGTTTTTTTTGGGGGGGGGGTACAAATATGTACAACCTCTCCCCACTATTCAAGACTAGGGATTTTAATCCAATGCCTTATCCACCCAAGTTGTGACAGTTGTTATGAGGCAAGCAAACACCCCCCACAACCCACACACCCCAAGACCAGCAAATTTGTCTGGAGGCAAAATTCCTTCTTGGCCCTAAATATGCCGACCAAAAACCTCTATAGCAAGGAACCAACCAAACACTGTATGATGAAAATACTCTGAATAAAGGGAGGTGGGGAAGGAGATCTGAAATCCAACTGCAGTGAAAGGCAAGGAGGTGGCACTAAATTTATGCCTGGGAAGTGGACCTGAATGAAGACCCTGCAGAGTTTATGGCCATCTCTGCCCCCACTATGTCAGCCTCCTGAGCCAACCTGTGATCAGTGGTGGGCTAAATTCAAAATCCCACCTTGTATCCCGCCAGCTGCTGGAAGCAGAGAAAGAATGTTGGCAATGGTGGCAAGCCGTGCCACAGCAAAACTGCAGTCCACAGTTAATGTGTCAAACACAACTTGTTAATTTTGTCTCCCTGTTACCTTCTGTAAAACAGGCTTCAGGTTCAAGAGCCTCTTCAGGTTCAATCTCTGCCTGTTCACCCTCTCCAGGCGGGGCAATATCAACTGTGCTGCCTTCTGATGAGCTGGTTGCATTTAACTTCTGAAAATAAAATCCCACAGAAAAAAAGAAGGGTTTTTCCACCCTGCAACTTTATGCCGCACTCAAAAGGAGATAGTGAAGTATGACAGCACTCTTCCAAATTTATATTGGCAGTGCATAGCAGATGGAACCACAAATTCTTATCTATGTCAACTCGGAAGGAAGCCCCATTGAGTTCAATGGGATTACCCCTTCCTCGGTAACTTGGATATAGGATTGCAGCCTAAGTTTGTTTGTTTTGTTTTTAAGGCAAATAAAAGCATGTTATTCAAACTGTGTTTCTCACAATAAGCCTGAGTATTTCCTTATGTTGTAGAAAAGCAACTGTGTATAGGAATTCCAAAATAACTGGGGCTGGATAACTATTTGCAAACTCTTTCATTGTATTATATTAAATTTAGGTGTGTTTGTTGTTAATTCCTCACCCACTCAAGAAAAACTGGACCACTAAAGAGAGAAATGATAGAAAATAGCCTGTTGTCCCAAAGTTTCTTTACTAATTTCAGAAGAAGAGTAAACTAGCAAATTAATGTTAAAATAAGCCTGCTACTTACTGTAGGACTCCATCTATTATTATTATTATTATTATTATTATTATTATTATTATTATTATTATTCAGCTATTATTAAAATAGGCTGCTACTCTGCCATAATAATTTTGGAAACCCAGCCTGAATTGGATTCTCATGGCTCCTTGTCAGAATTCAATCCGCACAAAAATCTAGCTGAGTTATGTCAGTGTGCTGGTGTGAGTTACCACAACATTTGGATATTATGTGCATCTATGTGTGGGGGAGAATTTGCATTTTAGTGTATATCCAGGTGCCCCACACTGCCACATTGCCATCTGCCCAGAAACAGCGCCGTTTAAAGATGAACACAAGGTTCCTGGCCACTAAACAGGTGAGGCAGCTAACCAGCCGTCAAGCATGAGGAACGCTTTCCCCCACTACTGAGTGTCTGCCTGGCTTTTTGTGACATGCTGTCTCTCATTGAATGAAGCACCCAATGGAGGCACTACTGTTCTAGGCAGCCAGACTGAACCAAAATGTATAAAATACCGAATTACATTTTACAACTTTGGATAGAAAATTATACTGCACATGCTCAAGAGACTTTGCCCATATAAACTTTGTAAGTAGACAGGCACTTGACAGGTTTTTGCAGCGCAGTGGCAGCAAGTTTAGCACATTATTTATATTATAATCTTTACTGCGGTCCAAAGACCCATAGAACAATTTCAGAACAAAATACAGTTAAGACAGCCAACCACGAAAGAGAGAAACCGAGGCGGTCATTTTGTTTTGTCTTGAGCTTGATTATCTTTGTTTCTTTTGACTTCCGAAAGAAACTTTGCCACGGCCAGTGTAATATCATTAGACCTGTCATCCAAAAGATATTTAATATGGGAGGCTTCAGATTTTCCCGGTAGATTTGCCAGTAGGGGTTTGATCAGTTGGTCCCTTGCTTGCTTATTTATATTGTATCCAACAGGAAAGTTGTTTTAGGCAGTTTTTTTTATAAATTCCCATTCTGTTGTTTCCACCTTTGGGGAGAGGGGACTCTCTGTGCATGCTCAGAGGCATTCAGTTCAAAACGCCATTAACTGAGCACAAAATTGGCAGCTGTATGGTTACACTATCCTGGCAAAGGAACATATTTCACTAGATCAGCATCTGATGGAGAACTTGTGAATTTGTCCTATATTTATGCATCCTCATGTGTTATATTTGGAATTGCTTTTTAAATGTTAACATTAGCATGTTCTGAAATAGTTTCATTAGAAATTCACTCTTCAACTTTAAATAATTGTTATACTGACACCCTTTAAAACATTATGAAATATTATGTAAAAAGCAAAAATAATTACCAATAATAGCAGCAAACTGTTCAATGTTACACAGTTTGCACTAATGCTAGAAACCCTGACCTATATTCTTAGCAAATTAAACGAAGGTTGATCTAAGTTTGTTAAAGTAATTTGTTTGGCAATAGCACTGACATGTCAAAGGGAGGATTATGCATATATATTTCTGTATCATATTAAAATACAAAAAGGAATTCTTTGAGCTGGAAACTTATGTGGCCACATAAAGTAATTATTCATGCCTTCTTTGTAATTGCTAATTACATGAATGGCATCATGTCTAACTTGGCTCTGATGGTGCAATTCCTTAAGTGGTGGTGAAGAATGTGTAATTTTACTGATTTTGTGCTGTGGAGAAGCTGACTAAAACTGAGCTTTTACAGAATTACATCACTTGAGAATTTGAGCATGACATTTTTTATTAACCTGGATGCATTTTGCTGTTAGGCAAATTAAAAAACCAGGAAGAATTCTTCAATAGTTAGCTTGCTGAAACAAATTAAGTTTAAAATATGAGAATAAATATGAGAACCAAGATGATAGATTAAGTTGTAAAATCAGACATGCCTTTATACAAGTAAATAACCCACTCAGTCACTGGGTTTGAATGTTTAGGCTGCAGTCCTATTCAGACATTACACAAATGGAGAGGGGTAAGCAGAATTGCATATGGCCAACTCATTCAGTATAAAGTCTGAACTAATGTGAGTAACAATATGTTTGTCAGAAAGTAAAAGTCAATGTTTGGTTACGGTAATTCCGTATTAGCACATTTCCAGCTACTTACTTCAACTGGGGGATGAAGAAACTGGCATTTGGGTTTTCACAACTGTCCATTGCAGAATCATGCTTATGTCTGCAATCAAACTCAAACGCCATTGTTTTAAGTTTGCAATGGCATATATGCTTAACGATATATATTTGCATATCCCATAAACTGATTTCTCAGTTGGCATTACAGCAACACCATCTTTACAACGTGTCATTTGTAAAATATATATACATGTGAATATACTTTACTTTATTCACTTTTTAAATTCAATATGATCATCCCCCAGCTGCGTGTGCTTCCTCCCTCTCCTTCCCCAGTTGGATAGGACTTAATAGCCAAACATAGCAGGAACAGCACATATTATTTCCTAACAGATAAAACAAAACATACCTTGACTGTAAGCATACTAAAAAAATTCCTTCCAGTAGCACCTTAGAGACCAACTAAGTTTGTTATCTGAAGAAGTGTGCATGCACACGAAAGCTCATACCAATAACAAACTGAGTTGGTCTCTACGGTGCTACTGGAAGGAATTTTTTTATTTTGTTTTGACCACGGCAGACCAACACGGCTACCTACATGTAAGCATACTGATCTTACTTTAAGCAAGAAAGGAAGTTTTAAGAGCTCCTTTTGTATTAAGTCGCATTTCTTAACTAATGCACATTTTTAAGGGCTCATTCCTTCCTGTCAGTGCAACTTTAAAGGCTAGTTCAAAGAAAAAATTGCAACTGAACACAGTGAAGATTTCTTCAGCACATAGTGAGGAGGATTTGCGTTTCATTTAGTTGGGTAAATTGAAAGCAAAATGCCTCCCAACTTGAACAGCTATATTAAACAAATCCATGTATTATTCATCTGATATTACACAATTTAAATTGAAACCATTAACTTAATGCAAAATCTGCAACCACCCAAACTGAATAGCCTGGTTTAGATGTAACAGGATACCATGGTTTACTGCTTCATGGATGAGCTATGGTGAATCTTGGGCTCATGCACTCCCCACTCCCTTCTCCTGCTCCTTTGCACCTGAAAGATCAGATGCCTTCGCTTCTAGTTTTAAACAAGCCACAGCTCCCCATGGCATACATTAAAACTGTGGTGAGAACAAACCTTGTTTTCAGTTTCTGTGTTGTTCTGAAAACACAGATGGAACAAACTATGGTTCCCTGAACTTGTATGTCACAGGGAACTGTGGTTATTCAACATTGAAAATTCCTGATAAGAAAGGTGAGAATTGTCAAATGGGAATTTCACAAGCCTAAGGCATGCCACGACTCATCCGTAAAGTAGGGAATAATGATTCCTTGTTATCTATGAACCAGGTCAAGGTGGGCATATCTTTTTTTACTGGCTACAGTGCATCCTTAAACAACAGAACCAGGCCCAAGTTTAAACATCTCTAATGATTCTAACAAATTATACAACTCATGCTACATTTAAAAGAATTAAAATCCTGCATTAAATTTGCAGGATTTAAATTTGTAATTTAAATTTAAAAGAACAAAATGAAATAGAAGTTGGCAACAGGTATCTCTCCTCTGATGAGCATTCTTATTCAAACAAGCAAACTAGGAAAAACATCCTCATATAACTTATACCCGGGATGGGGATCCTGTGGCTTTCTAGATGTTGTTGGACTCCCAACTGCCAGAAGCTCCAGCCAGCATGTCCGATCGTCAGGTGCATTGGGAGTTTTGGCCCGGCAGCATTTGTTATGGCACAGCTTCCCCATCCCTGACTTACACAATTACTTTTGCATTTTTTTTTAAAACGAACCGTTTTGAGACAAGATGTTATCAGGCCATTTTCCATTAGAGACCTCTCAAAGGTCACCGCTGTGCACTACTGAGGAGGGAACATCATATTACCCACAAGGAACACACTAGAAAGCATTTGTTGATGATGCAGCATTCCCAAGGCCTGAATCAGCAAAACAACATGCTTGACTAGAGCAGAAGCCTGTGCAATATTAGTGAAACTGCACCAAGAAAAGCAGAAACCCACCTTCTTCTTCTTTTTTAAAAAAAATGATATGGAAAAAAAATAATTGGAATAATAAAACATTGGATAGTACGCAGCAGTTATCATCTAAATAGGAGTAGGTAGCAATAGGACAACCACTTGAGCAAGCCTCTTTTGGATTTGAGCACAGCTCTTGATTTTTTTGCCCACAAAAGAATAATCAACACAAGCTTTGCCCAACAGCATGTTAATGGGGCCCATTTCCATTGTTAAAGCATTCACTTAAAGCCCGGTCTTGCTCTCATTTGCTTTTCGCTGGACACTGTTTCAATGGGAGCAGGAGCAGGCCATTATACAAATGTTAAAAGCTTTACAAACCATCTCATGATTCAGGTGACAGTAAAATAAACAAAGGGATTCAGCCATTATAAATTATCAGGAATAAGTCAGCTTGAGATATGGTTTGAGCATTCTAAATTGCCCTGAGACTTGACAAACTCTCAGATAAATAATTCTCATTTTCTTTTACAATTCAATCACATTTCTGATTTTTTTAAAAAAAAGGTTTTAGTTGCATAGAGAGTAAGACAAAAAAAATGTTTCTCACCCCTTCAACCAAAGCCTCTTCCTGAACTGCAGCCTGACATATTTGTGTTTTATATTCAAAGAAAGCAATCCTCAGCAATTTGCTTAAAATTATTTCTTAATGTCTTTCTTAAGTTTACCAATAGTGCACTGATCAGGGTGGCTAGTTATTGCATTGCCAAAAGATAGGATTTGTATAACCAAAAAAGGAGAGTAAATCAATTTGCAAAAAAATGGGTCTGACTCCGCCAAGAAAGCTCAACAACTTTGGTTAATCCAAAGGGTAGATCACTGCCAGTGTTATTATAGCGGGAGTAGATCGCAGTCTCTTGGAAGTTGGACATCCCTGGTCTAGGAGAACGCATTGCATGAACTGGACCATTATGTAATGCGTTTCTCTGCCTCTGATCCACATTGATGGTGGGCAGGAGGGAATTCACTCCCACAGTAAAATATACGGCCAGGTAATGGGGAAAGTTGCCATGAGGATGCAGATTCCTGTAGCAGATGTAGTCTGTTTTGGACAGCAAACCAAACAGAAAGGCATTCTGTGTGGTACCCGTCTCCTAGCCCAGCAGTCTCATCAAATATTTTTTTGCTCTTATTTGACCTGTCTGTTAGTGAACAGCAATATGTCAATAGTAGAATTAGTCACTTTATTTTGACTTTAATTATTTTTTAAATTGGCTATTACCTACTTTTGAGGAATCAGAGAAGATTAAAACCTGAACAAACCAAGTTGTTTTTAGAGTTCTAACTCATTTGTGAATAAGTGTGAAAGCTCAGTGGCTCAGTACAAACTCTGCAATGAAATCTTGTGATTTCATTATTACCACAGCTTTCAGCATCTTATTGTTAAAGGCCAGGATGCATCCAACCATTTCTTCACTTGCTGTTTGCCTGGCAGCTGCCACTGAAACCTTCTGAACTGGAACAGCAAGCATCACTCACACTGCAGAAGTATCACTTTTTTGGCTAAAACATCAAGAAATGTTTGCTTTAAAAAAATTAAAGCAAATGTTCTGGGAATTTTAAAAGCATAAAATTGACTATAGAGCATTTTCTGAAGAATGAATATGAATTATTGGTTTGAATTTGGCATTTATTCTGTTTTACCACTATTAATATCCATGTGTTAAAATCAAATAATTGATCAGAAAGCATGTACCGGTACCCCTTTTGGTTTGTTTCTTTGTTTTAAGTGCATTGTTTGATAAAGATATTTATATTTTTTTTAAAAAAAGAAACAACAATGAGGGTACAATCCTGTAATCCCCGGGAGGTATCCCAGCAACCATAGGATACAGAAGACGTCCCTCTCCAATGGCAGAGAGGAAGCAGGTTTGCCCCGGAACCTTCCTTGTGGTGTCCATGGAAACCTCCACAACTATCCCCCTTCTGCTATTAATGCTCCAGCACAGATAGGGAGAGAAAATGGGTGGATCAGGGCAGATCCCAATCCCACCTCTGACATGGGAGGGAAAATATGTCAGCCTGGGAGCTGGCATATTTATTTCCCCTCCAACCTCTCCACCTACTGCCTTGCTTAGTGCTAGATTGAGAGTGCTTTGGCTGTTCTTCCAACCATAGATTCTCTCCCACCCCCATACAATTGCTCTGTGCCTACTTTTTTGCCTATAGTCTGTACCGAATCATGATATATATATATATATATATATATATATATATATATATATATATATACACACATATATATATATATATATATGAAAATCCTCCAACAAATTCTAGAGGAATTGTATTAGGTTTAGAGAACCTTGCATGACAATACCTTGAAAGAACAGTTCAAGAAAGATGTGTATGTATATAGATAGAAGAAGAAGACAGTATTAAATATGTGCTGCATTTATAAGGGCTGAATCAAAAAGGGTTGTTTTTATTGTTTTTAAAAACTATGCATGCTCCCTTTTTCCCCCTTGGCCTTTGGAGAGTTCAACATTCTTGTCAGTTCATGATCCATCTTACAAAACCTATAGGTCATGCAGTAGCTATTGAAAGGACTTGATAATCAAATACATCTAGAAAAGTCATTAGCAGAATCAAAATGTATGTTGGGGTTGCCAATCTTGCCTGACCATGCTGTGATGTGTGAGTCACAGGACTCAGCAGAGAGCAGCTGTGCATGTCTAGACCGTCTTGCAAATGGGCAGGGAAGGAAACATAGCTTGGTAGCATGCAGGCCAGTCAATATTCACCAGAAAGTGTGATTATGTATGTATAACTTGCTTAGGTAACCTGTGCAAGAGTGGCGGTACGTTGAATCTACCTGGTTAAAAAGGACCAGAGCTGCATTCTTGATTGCTCCTGCTTGGTTTTACCCCTGTGAGAAGTAAGAATGGCAGGCAATGAAGTTCATGATATAGTACCTCCAGTCTTTTGCTCTTTGGAGGCTAGCATTCAGACATGGCTTTAGTACATTTTCAGGAAGGAAAAAAAAGAGAGAGAAAGAGAGCTAAAGATATAATTATCAAACTTGCAAAAAAGGTATATACAGATAACTGGCTGGTTGCAGAATTCAGTTTACATCCTTAAGGACCTTATACATCAGGGCCAGGGAACCTGCGGCCTTCTAGATATTGTCAGGATCTAACTCCCATCATCGCCACCCAGCATGGCCAATGGTCAAGAATGGTGGGAGTTGCAGTCTAACAACAAGTGGCAGGCCACAGATTCCCCACATGGTCTATGTGTGCATAATCAGAGTAACAGGGGTCACTATGAAGAAGGATTAGCAGTCACAGCTACTTTATTTTGTTTCATGTGCTGGTGATGTAACGCCTACAGTTGTTAAACTATGGTTAAGAGATCAGGAGAGGATCCTGGGATTATGTACCCCTCCCTCCTTCCTTCTGAAGCATGAGTCTGGATCCACAATCAGCAGCTGGCATTGTAGGGATCAGTCAGAAGAACAAGACCACTGAACTAACTGCGGACACTGGGCCTTCTCCCCCCCCCCACCTTAAATTCACTCTTCCTCCCCAGGCGAGCCACCTATGGCAAGGAAAAGTGCTGGTGTCAGGAGACTGAGTTTGAGAGCTCCTCCCCAAAGTTGACTGGAGCCAGCCCTTTGTGAACTTAAAGCTCAATATAAATAAGTGTTCAGAAGCAAGTCTCTCTGAGTTAAATTGGAATTTACTGCAAATAAGCACACACAGGAACACAACTATTTAAGTGAAGTTCTTCATTCTAATGTGATAGGCAATTTGTGTTTTTTGGGGGGGGGAGTGGGAGACATCCTAGATTTCTATTACTTTGTTAAAGCAAGAACCACGATGCCCTTGTTCTGGAACATTTTGATCTGGCAAAACTCCTTCTTCTGCAATGTGATCTCCCCTTTGTTAGGATTCCTATTTTAATCCAGAAATATATTAAGTATCACTTGTTAAAAAAATGGTCTGTCCATCATCAGTGGTCTCTTGGACTACAGCCTAAATTAATGTATTATTTAGCATAAAGAGAAAAGGCTTATTCTCTTCACCTTTCTGGTTTCTTTACCATTCTGCATTTTACACTGTAGTCAATAGCTTGCAGAAGGATCTGATGAACCAAAGGGGGGAGGTAAAGGGGGGGGGGGAGGATAGAAATGGCAAGAAGTTTGTTTTCCTCAGTAACAGAGACCTCTACTGTTCCTTTTTTGAGGGAAGGGCTGTTGTTTCAGAATTTTTCTGCAAAGATGTCCTGGAGCTTCTCAGTTCGACAGGCTTCCCCTTGATCTTAATTATGAAAATTCCAGGGGAGGGGCCCAAGGAATGAATGTGTTAAACTAAATGTGTCTCTTTCTATTGTATGAATCTTAGAAGTTATGCTCCTGCACAACCCTCAAAGTCTTGAGCCACACAACTGAAAAGAAGAAGAAAGCAACAGTTGCTTCTATTAAGGAGAAACACTTCCATTAGTTTTGGACACAGTTACGCTCCAATTTAAGATAAATAAAATTGCAAATTGCAAACTAAACATCAGTTTGAAAATAAATAAAACAAGCTGCACGGAATATATTCTCAGCCAGGTATTAGGAAACAAATATCCTTAAAAAAAATCAAAATCAAAACTACTAATAACAGATGATGTGTCACTGGGAAAGAAAATGAAACCAACTCTCAACCAATCAGTGAATTCATTTAACTATAGTACTTCAAGACCAGAACACTGAAGACCTAATGATGAGAAAAGGAATGATGGAGAGAATAGTCTAGAGGAAGGAATTGGGGGGGGGGGTGCACTTCTTATAAATGTTACATAACTGGTTAAGAAACCACTACAAGAAATTATTGAGAACAGAAAAGAGAGAGAGAGAGCTGTAAGAGTAAATTATACAGCATACAAATGCACAAAATGCATTTTGGCTTTGAAACTTTAAAAGATAATATTTTTTTTGTAAATGTCCAGTGCTTCCAGAACACACCATATAGAATTGCTGGTGAAAGGTTTAGCAATATTTAGTAGCTATTTGCACAACTGGCCATAGGAATTCCCCATTTTGGTGAGATTTTGTTGATTTATTATTTACGTTATTTGCAAATTTGATGCAAACCAATGCCTTAATATTTTAAAAGGAGACTTGGACCAGATAGGCATTCGAACAGAGGTTGCCTTGAAACAGAGGAGTGTCCTCTGACAGCGTTTCAAATAGAGGGCTGCCCTCTATAAAGTAGGATGTAGGCTTCATTTGGCTAGGCTTCATTTATGTTTTCTATTCAGCAATGCCACTCACTGAGATTATTGTCCCATTAGATAGCAGTTTATAATAATGTTAGCAGATCATTTCTTTGGCCATTCTGACTCATGTTGGAATCAAATAAAATTTTTGATGTCAAGATGACCCACTGAATACAGCCAGCTCTAATAAATACCTGTCAATAATTATGTGCGTCACCAAACCACCAAGTACCAGTATTTAATCAGTAGTAAAAACTACAGATCCTGCATATAGTAAGAATCAAGTCTATGGAGGCAAGAGATTGGGACGAAAAGAGATACTTCTGTCTAAAATAGGAAATGCCATACATATGGTTTCCCAATGAAAACCATACATTTCCAAGGCAAGATCACCTCAGAACCTAAATAGATATCCAGACTTCGTTTTTCCTGAATTTATGCCATTTTATTCCCTTCCATAAAATGTTTTGTTTGATTATATACGGTATCTTTTCTGGTGTACTCATATAGGTGACTAAATAATACTCAAGAACTTGAATACTTGCTGTTTTGGTAACAATCTATCAAATAAAATACTTCAAGGATTATTCAGCATAGCTGCAATCCAAAGTGCTTAGATGTAGTTCTCTGTTCCTTCATGGCAAGCACCTTGAAACGCCTCCAAGGTTAAGGCGCCCCAGAATGGCACTCCATGAGGTGTGAAGGGCTGCTACTCAAACTAGCACACACACACATATTCATATGTGTGGATCAGACACACTTTCTGTTTGCACGTGAAAGGGTTTGGAGCCTGGCCAGCCCGTTCCCGTAGGCCTCTGCCTAGTGCGGTTTTCCTCAAAACCACTTTACATTTTCTTTTAGGCTTCAGTGATAGTCTGACCAGTCATTTCCCATTAGCACGGATGTGAGGAAAGCAGGGCAGAGCTGTTTTTTTACATCTAAGTTAACAGTCTCTCCCCCACCAATTTCGTTCAGCTTTTTAAATACCAACTTCCAGGGGAATGCTCTAAGGAACTCGAGGTGTGTGGCAAGGGGGCATCATTGATTCCAACTCCTCTACGCCCTTACGGACACCTTACCTGCGCTTTTCCATTGGATGCTGCTGCTTAGTAAAAGTTAGGGAGCATGAAGATGAGGCGAGCACTTCTACCATTCAACCTGATGTTCTGTTGCTACTGCATAGCAGAGCATGAAAGGTGAGTTGCAAGGCTCTCATGTGCTAGAGAACATGGGAACATAGGAAGTTGTCTTATACTGGCTATAGGTCCATCTAGCTCAGCACTGTTGACACCAGGAGTAAGTCCACCAGGAGTAAGCCAGCCCATAGGTTTGATGCAACCTGTAGGGTGTCCCCATTCAGCCCCCAGCCCCCTCTCCTTGCCCTTTCCCCCATAAGGCTTGGGGGGCGGGAATCACCTCCTATTGGCTCTAGTAGGAGTCTATTTCCCCCCAAGTTTTTAAATGATCTGTGAGGGAATTATCAGGGTGGGCTCATAGCTGAGAAGGGACGTTGCCATTCCCATCCTCGTGCACCATGACCCCCACACATTCAAAATTTCACACCATGGGAGAAATGTCACCATTATAAACCAAACACACGCTTACAATAAGAAAGGAACTAATAAGCAGTAAGGAGGTTGCTATGAAGTAAGAACTACCTAATCTTGCAGCACTGCTACATGTGCAGAGACATAAATATGACAATGTCAATAAAATACATTCAAAATTATATTTTTCATTAGTTTTCAGCTTCATTTCACATGTGATTGTGTATATATATGTGTGTGTATAAAATCCTACCTCTTTGCCTTCTTCAATTTCAGATTCGCTGCTAAATTCCTCTGTATTTATATTTTCAAAATCCGACTCTCCAACTGCCATTGGTACAGTCACAGTAAGGCCTGGATTATTTATGAACGACATATAATCATTTTCATCAATAATGTATTTTTCCACACTGCTGCCTGTGCCCACACCACTTGTGGTTCCATTCCCATCTCTCAGGTAATTAACGTCTCTAGTTATTTCAACCATCATATGGTTGGAAATGTAGATGTCTTTCTTGTTGCTTAGTTCTTCGAGCGCTTTGATATCCTCCACAGCTTTCTGCCTCCTAACAACGCCTTTTTCGACAACCTCTCGTAATTTTTTCTTTACATAATCTACTCCCTTCTGAATTCTCGCCACGGCAATCTGAAGATTGTTTATTTCGTTATCGTCATCAGTAGCAGCGAGGTTATCTGAACTAAAGGAGCTCAGAAGCAAGGCCAGAAAGAGGTTCAGTACCTAAAAGGTGGGGGAAAGAACAAAACCAATATAGGTTTCTATTGTACAGAAAAAGAAGATCAACAAAGGAAGAGGAGGAAGAAGGAGACACACACAGTGGGCCAATCAATAGACCACTTTGTTTTAAAACGCAATTTTCTCAGCCTATATCGGGAAGATCCTATGTAAAACTGCATTTTTTCTAAAACATAATGTGCATAGATAGAGAAGCACTTCTGTTCTGACACATAGTTTCTCCTCTGTTTTTCTCATGGCAAGCTAGAATACCATATTTTTCTTCTGTGGCCAACTTTTTCTTCTAAGAAAACTAGCCTTGTAAAACCATACACGTTAATACTATGCAAAGTTTAATAAGGACCCAGAGTCAAACTCTGGCCTAGTGATTTTTATACAAAGCAGCGTTTATTGGGCATCCTAATACTTTTCAAAAAGCCTGATTTACATACCACGAGGTTTCCAATCACCATGACCAGCATGAACACAATGAGGCACATGGTTTGACCTGCAACTTCCATACAGTCCCACATGGTTTCTATCCATTCTCCGCAAAGGACTCGGAACACGATCAAGAAAGAGTGGAAAAAGTCGTTCATGTGCCAGCGCGGAAGCTCACAGTCTTCTGCAATCTTGCACACACATTCCTTGTAGCTTTTGCCGAACAGCTGCATGCCCACCACGGCAAAAATGAAGACAATGATGGCCAGGACCAAAGTCAGATTTCCCAAAGCTCCCACAGAGTTGCCGATAATTTTGATCAGCATATTTAGCGTCGGCCAGGATTTTGCCAATTTGAAAACCCGGAGCTGGAAAACAAGAACAATAAGATATTATCGTTACTACTCAAAATTCTTCTCCATGTGTTTTGTATTTTAGCTTCAGAAATGAAAACATAATACATTTGGTCAAAATTTAGAGAGAGAAGGAGGAACAAACTGCTTATATACATTTAGTGGAATTTAGGAAATGAATGTGAAACAGGCCACATACTGAGCACTTATAACCGCATTCACATATTTATTTCCATTGCAATTAGCATTTCCACAGTAGCCATCAGTTCACATTTGGTATATGTGTCAAATCCTTTTGGAATGACATTTGTTTTATAGATTAGAATATAGATTAAAGCATAAATTCAAGGAACATGGTGGAGTTACTAATCAGTTAACAAATTTTCACAAGCGATACTTATTAAATTCAAAGCCGTAAAAAAGTTTGATCTCAGTTTCTTTCAAATACGCCGAAGCCAATATGCAGTTGTTGCATTCTGCCTATAAATACTGGAAATTATATGAAAACTTGTGTTGTACTGTTTGCACATTTACCAGTCTGAAGGATCTTAGAACTGACAACCCTTCCACGTTTGCAAGACCCAGCTCCATCAAACTCAGGCTGACAATGATGCCATCAAAAATATTCCAGCCTTCTTGGAAATAGTAATAAGGATCCATGGCTATTATCTTGAGGACCATTTCTGCAGTGAAGATCCCAGTGAAGACCTAAGTGCAAGTATAATGAATTAGTTTACACTTCATTTGAGTTCTTTTAAATCAAGCTAGCCCGACTGCATACTAAGTTTACAAACTAAAAAAATTATTTGAAATGAAGTATAATTGATTCCCAAGGGGCTCACCACTTTAAAATGGTGAGTTTTGGGTGGTGTTTCATTGTGTCATCCTGTGGAATGAATGCTAGAACAGCATTAGGATAGCAATCTCTCTCGATATATTATTCACATCCTACTGCATTTCATAATCTGGAATGCTGTGATAGTAAAAATAGGGTGGCAGATATTTTCAGGTAACATAGCAGAAAAATGCTCTTATCTTCGATATCCCTAACATTTGGGTCATTTTTTTAATACTTTTGCTTGAACTTTTCATTTCTGCGGAGACATTCTCCCGTCACTTCTGAAGCCCATTCAATTAACGTTTTTCTGTTAAAAACGAAACACTTAATTTTAATACGATTAATTTTAAATTATGTAGAAGTAATCAAGGACTTTCATTGTAATTTCCTTTGGCTGAAAAGGAGAAGAAGGAAAAGGTTCATAATCAATTGCCAAGCTACAAAGCAGGCCACCAAATAATAGTAAATTAACTTCCTTTGGATGGAAACCAACAAAATGAGGTTAAGAGATGAAGAGAGTAAAAGACTTGAGGTTTTTAAATGAGTGCCAGCAGGGAGGACATTAGGAACCAGCACTCGTCCCTAATTAAAGTTAATACAGTATGAAGACTCCTTCAGATGGGAGTACCCTACAGTGCGTACCTGTTTCCCACATATGTTTTAAAACAAGTGATCAGGAACACAAATATTTTATTGTTACCAGCTTGCTAAGAGTGCTAAGAATTGTAGGTCTGTGATAGTTCCTGGGGTTCTTGGAGGAAGCCATGTGTGGATGTGACCAGTGTTTCTGTGCAAATGCCTCTGGAATATGAACCTAGCAATCCTGCACACTCCTGACACGCTCACACGAGGCCCACTGGCCTTTGGGAACTAGCCCTACATTAACCGGAAAATAGGTGGATTGCAAGGTTAAAGTCACACCTCACATGCTGAAGTAAATGGTCTGAGTACTGTAGTCTGTTTCGATTTTCTGCACCGCTCACTTGCGCTTGCACCCTAAGATACCCACAATGGGGATTTAAGAATACTTTTGATGGCCCCTAGAACACCTTATGTGTAATTGAGAAAAAGGACCAAAGATTGTTTATGTATGCAACAACCGCGGCAAGGATTCTTGTAGCCCAAAAATGGAAATTACAGGAGGTACCAACGATAGAGGAGTGGCAGACGAAGATGGTGGAGTATGCTGAATTAGCGAAACTGACTGGCAGGGTCCGAAACCAGGACGAATCGAAATTCCAAAAAGAATGGAGTAAATTTGTGGTGTATTTAAGATGTAACTTAGTTTGAAGACACTAGCGGGACTGGAATGACCCTTTGACAGTAATGTAAGGACTATATGAAAAAAGCACTGCGTGAAAAGATTGGACTAGAAAACCTGCTGACGAGAGGGAAGGAAGTCGATGCTCGATAGAGCGTGGATATATGTGTTTGATTATTTTTATGTTTTGGAAATTTGTTTAATTGGAAATTTAATAATTTTTCTTTAAAAGAACACCTTAGGTGTAAACCGCCTTGAGACAATGGTGCAGCTGATAAATCAATTGTAAAATAACAGAAAAGGGTGGAACATAATACAGTATGCATAGATGGCATGATCTAATTATATATGGCACCAAGGGCACCAGCGAAATGTACTGTTCTTATGCATTCTGAATCAGCACCTCCAAATCAGTAGGTCATTCGCTGGAACTTGAACAGTGTTAAATTACACAGGTACGAACATTTCTTCTATTTGCGTTCATATTTCATATTAAAAGCTGATATAGTTTCGTGTTCTAGGAAAATGAAAGGCCCATAAAAGTATAATTTCTGTCTGGGGATGTGAGGACATAAATGGGGACTTTTAGGTCAGGCACTGATATATTAGAATTAATTTGGATTAGCAGAATGGTACTGTTAAATATTCCACCACCACCACCAACACACTACTAAAGTGGCAACATTATTATGATTTTCTTTTTTTAAAGCACTTTTTGAAATATTAGGTGCCTAAGTAATTTGTTTTACTGAACCAAGGTAATGAGATGGCAATGTGATCTACAAACTTTCCAGCATCGCAGACAATTCTGCGCTGGAACAATGGTGGCACAACTAAATCAGCTTGTGAAAAAATTATATAGGCTAAGCCTAAGTGTTGCTCCACAAATGATCTCTGCAAAGCAGCTTAGATTACATGGGCTAAGATAGATAACTTTATTGCAGCTATAAGCTCAAACATATATACATAAATAGGCACACAAATCAAGCCTCTCTTACAATCCGTTAAAAAAAAAAAAAAATTAAATAAATTAGATTTACATAGGACTGATGAAATAAAATATATACAATCAGTCAATGGAAATAAAAATGACATCAGCCTATGATGTCATTGGAGCTATTGACCTGGAAAGGGTGAAAATAAATTATTGAGATTCGTGTAATAGACCATTTCTCCTCTTGTGGTTCAGAACCGAAGTCAGATACCTTGCCACTTGCAAGGTTACCGTAGGGTTGGAATCCTGAAATAAAAAGGTAAGCTGCCTCTCCACTGGCAATCCAGAAAATTTTTGGACCAATGGGGTCAACAAATTTCTCCTCGCATTACTGTATAAAGGGCAAATAAAAACAATGTGCAGGAGGGATTCCCTTGACAGCTCATCACATGAACATAAATCTGATACACTTCCCCTAGAGAATCTATGTGACAGGACCCCCGAGGGAAAGGCATTAAACCTTGCCCTAATAAACGCAAAACGGTGCTTTGCAGTAATAAGGGATGAGAAGTAAGATGGAAGGTGCTGGCCCGATGTAATACCCAAATGCCGGGGAGAGCATACTCCCCCACCCAACATGTGATTATGCTGTAGCTCGATATCATCTAGTCTCAAATTGATAAGTTTTTTGGCGGAAATTAGATCTAAATTCAGAACTTCGGAAGGAGAAATTCCAATATTTAGAAGCTTGGCATGGATCTTACTTGCATGGGCTAAGATTCTGTAATATTGTCAAATAACATTCGTAATCGCATTTTCATTAATGAGAGCCTAAAGAAGCGAAGGTAATAGGGGCGGGATGCAAAGAGAGTCATCTGTTTAAGAGCTTTGCATAGTCATTTCCCGCTAGTCTTCCCAATGGCTTTGCTAAGGAGACTCACACCTGTGGAATTAGGATGGTGATTATTCGTTTTAATAAACACAGTGCAATCAAACTTTAAAAAGCACATAAAATACACCCGTTTGGTTAAGAGCTGTGATTTTTAGGGCATTAGCAACTAGTTTCCTTTATTGTGCAAAGCTTTATTTTCAAGCGAAAGACGGTGACAAGTAGATATTTCTAGTTACCCACAAGCAGCGCTTTTTTCTTTTTCTTTTTTTGCGGCCGAAACTCGCCAGAACTCAATTCCAGCACCTCTCAGGTGAGCAGCATTATTGCAGAACAAGGGAGCTGTTCATGGTGAGTTCTGGCAACTCTTTTTTCAGAAAAACAGCACTGTCCACAACCATTTCCTTTATCGGGTGGGGCAGGAGTGGCATGTCTAGTGGGGCGAAACCACAGCAATAGTGGCCCCCAGTGGTTTTTTTAGTAGGCAAAAAGGTGCTGGAACACACCTCCCTCAGAAGACCCAGCTTAAAGGCAATCTCTTTGGACTGGGGGTGCGTCCCCTCGCCAGCCAGAAGCTTGTTGAGGCTGCTCAGCTGAGGAAAGGGGGAGCTCCTCCCTCAGCAGGGTGGGGCCTTGCTCATCTGAGGCAGGGAGGGGCTTCCGTGCTTCAGTGGAGCTGCTTAACGAGCTCCTCCCTCAGCAGGGTGGGGCCTTGCTCAGCTGAGGCAGGGAGGGGCTTCCGTGCTTCAGTGGAGCTGCTTAACGAGCTCCTCCCTCAGCAGGGTGGGGCCTTGCTCAGCTGAGGCAGGGAGGGGCTTCCGTGCTTCAGTGGAGCTGCTTAACGAGCTCCTCCCTCAGCAGGGTGGGGCCTTGCTCAGCTGAGGCAGGGAGGGGCTTCCGTGCTTCAGTGAAGCTGCTTAACGAGCTCCTCCCTCAGCAGGGTGGGGCCTTGCTCAGCTGAGGCAGGGAGGGGCTTCCGTGCTTCAGTGGAGCTGCTTAATGAGCTCCTCCCTCAGCAGGGTGGGGCCTTGCTCAGCTGAGGCAGGGAGGGGCTTCCGTGCTTCAGTGGAGCTGCTTAATGAGCTCCTCCCTCAGCAGGGTGGGGCCTTGCTCAGCTGAGGCAGGGAGGGGCTTCCGTGCTTCAGTGAAGCTGCTTAACGAGCTCCTCCCTCAGCAGGGTGGGGCCTTGCTCAGCTGAGGCAGGGAGGGGCTTCCGTGCTTCAGTGGAGCTGCTTAATGAGCTCCTCCCTCAGCAGGGTGGGGCCTTGCTCAGCTGAGGCAGGGAGGGGCTTCCGTGCTTCAGTGGAGCTGCTTAATGAGCTCCTCCCTCAGCAGGGTAGGGCCTTGCTCAGCTGAGGCAGGGAGGGGCTTCCGTGCTTCAGTGGAGCTGCTTAATGAGCTCCTCCCTCAGCAGGGTGGGGCCTTGCTCAGCTGAGGCAGGGAGGGGCTTCTTAACGAGCTCCTCCCTCAGCCGGGTGGGGCCTTGCTCAGCTGAGGCAGGGAGGGGCTTCTTCACAAGCTCCTCCCTCAGCCGGGTGGGGCCTTGCTCAGCTGAGGCAGGGAGGGGCTTCCACGCTTCAGTTGAACTTCCTAACGAGCCAGAAGAGCATGGGGGCTTGCTCAGTTGAGGCATGGCTTTCCCACATGCCAGCTGTTAGCTAGGAGGCTGAAGGACCTGAGCAAAGCCCCGCTGCACGTCTGGCTTGTGAGTGGAGCCTCTCTGGAGTCCATAGAGGATGTCCCTTTCGGGCTCCGGGGTACGTCTCCTCATGAGCTGGAGGTGCAGTGGGACTTTGCTGAGGGGGGCTCTCCCCCCCCCTTTTGGGATCACCTGAGGGGTTCATCAAGAGAGCCTGAAAATCCAGCCCTTTCCTCTAAGGGATTAAACCTGGTAGTTGTGGAGCAGGACTTTTTCAGCAGCTTTACTAAATAACTCTCATCAGGGAAACCCAGTGATCCTCATTTTTTAAATTTTAGATGCCACTGAAAATCTCCCAGGTTACTCAGGAATTTTATTCCAAGATGGTGCTGCGTACCTGGATTCTGTACATGCCCGATTCTGGTACATTCCGCTGCTTTTTACTCGGCTTCTCTTTTTAATTGCATTACATTTCAAAATTCCTGTATACTGCATTGTACATTGCCTTAAGGATTCCTATTATAAGATCATGTGAATAAATAATTGTTCACATACCAGGTTTCCAACATAAAGGACATGGTTGAAATAGGGAGTCATCGGATAATGCTCCATAGCCATAAACAGCGTATTCAAAACAATGCAGATGGTGATAGCAAGGTCAACAAATGGATCCATCACTATCAAATTCATGATGTGCTTCACTTTCAGCCAAGGAGGCCAGCAATCCCAGATCAAGAACGTGTTTGCAAATCTATACCAGCATGGCGGACACTTCTGTCTGGATTCTTCAAGTTCTGGAGAAAGATTTTATAGGCAAGATATTGGTTAAAAAATAAAATAAATAAATCACCTTTCTGCAATGAACAGCCAGAACTATATATTACATAGGTATATGTAGAGCAGGCATGTCCAACAGGTAGATCGTGATCTACTGGTAGATCACTGGACATCTGCGGTAGATCACTGGTAGATCACTGGCTCCCCATAAAGCTCAGCAACTTTGGCTCCCCTAAAAAAAGCTCTGCATCTTTGCCCTGAAGCCCCCAAAACATGGATGGCTTTCCTTTCTAAAAAAAACCTCAACAACCTCGACCTGAATCCCCCAAAAGAGGGTACATCACTGCCAGTTTTTAACTCTGTGAGTAGATCACAGTCTCTTGGAAGTTGGCCACCCCTGATGTAGAGGAATAAGTCTATGCACATACTTTTAAAAAGTCAAAACTACATATATAAACATGTAGACTCTCTTCATGGCTGCATGCGTTTATTATGACTATCATTATTTATTCATTTATTAAATGCTTTGGTGCCATTATCAAACATAAGTCACATCCACACCACACCATTTAAAGCACGTGACTCTCTCCTAGGGCTTTTTCCCCAGCTGCAACTCACTAAATCTCAGTTCCGGCACCTCTCATGTGGATGGCACTGCCATTCTAAGAGAATGAGGGCGGTCTTCATAGTGAGTTCCAGCACCTCTTTTTCTAGAAAAATAGCACTGCTCTCATCTCACCTTCCACCCCCCACCCTACCCCCAAATCCTGGGAACTGTAGGTTAACCCATTGCAGAGTTATGATTTCTACCACCTTGAACAAACTATACAGTTGCCAGGATTATTTGGCGTAAACCATGTGGCACGGATGGTAAGGTATGGCACGGATGTGGTTCATGCAGAATGGCATAATGCAGTATTTGTTTTGACATGATAGGTTTTATAAGTGAAGACTGTTGGGCCGGGCCAAATTTAACCTGGCCATTTGCTCCCTTTCCAGCTTAATTACAGTGTACTTTGCTTCCAATGTAACACAATCAGACAAGATAGAAAACATTGTGCACAAGGCTGGCCCAGCACGGTTTCCCACTTCAGGCAAAACAGAAAATACTGCCCCAGCTGCCTGCTCCATGCCCACCCACCACTGCTGCGGCCGCCACAGAGGAGGCAGTGGCAGCAGGCATGCATGGAGGAGGAGGAGGAGGCAGTAGCAAAGGGGGAGGCCAAGTGCACAGAAGGAGGAGGCGGCACATAGCAAGCGGGATCTGCCGCCTGAGACAATTGGCTCACCTTGCCATATGGGTGGGCTGGCCATGATTGTGCACTCTATCCTATATTGCCCTGTATACAATTCACCTAGGAATAGATTCCTCCTGTCATTTCAGAGTTTTCTAGAAGGTCAATCCGATTATTACAAAATTAGATGGTTGCTGGCTGATGTTAGCAAGTTTGTTAGCTAAAATGAGAATGTTACAGGATACATTAAAAAAACTGCTAAGGGAATTTTTAAAACAACTATAAATGATTTATCGTTTTAAGTTTCGATTATTTGTAATTCCAAAACTTGATGCTTTTACTTACCCTTGTATTGGATTGCCCGTTGTGGTTGTTTTGTGATTTACATTGTAATGGGCGTTAAAGGTAAAGGGACCCCTGACCATTAGGTCCAGTCGTGTCCGACTCTGGGGTTGCGGCGCTCATCTGGCATTAATGGCCGAGGGAGCCGGCGTACAGCTTCCAGGTATGTGGCCAGCATGACAAAGCCGCTTCTGGCGAACCAGAACAGCGCACGGAAACGCTGTTTACCTTCCCGCTGCAGCGGTACCTATTTATCTACTTGCACTTTGACATGCTTTCGAACTGCTAGGTTGGCAGGAGCGGGGACCGAGCAATGGGAGCTCACCCCGTCACGGGGATTCGAACCGCCGACCTTCTGATCGGCAAGCCCTAGGCTCTGTGGTTTAACCCACAGCGCCACCCGCGTTGCCCACAAACAAACAAAATCTGACTGGCGTGTACACAAGGCTACAATTGTCTTCCCTTGGGTTTGCCAACCACTGCCATTTTGAGGCATTAGCACTTATATGAGGTAGATGAGGCACAAGTTTTGGTACAAACTTAATTGCTTCTCATGCCAATAAGAACAGGAAGATTCCTTTCTTCTTTGGTGCATCAGAAATACCTGTTACCCAGGAAGGCCAGGCATGCCATCTTTAGAGATGATGCAAAAATCACCTGAAAACCATTTTAACAGCTGCCTGACAGGGAGGTGGAAATAAAATTAGGGAATTTTACAAGGGTTGAACCAACTTGAATCACTCTAAATAATGGAAATGCTCAATGAACACTTAAGGGTTCAGCACTTAACAATGCTTACTTTCCACTGAAATAGAAGTGGCCCTCTTTTAAGAGTGTGATATCAGTACAATACATGGCCAAACATATTCCTGCCCCCCACAACCCGGTACCTTCCATGGTGTTTGTGAGTATACTGGCTATACTCATGGCTCTTTGTCTTGCTGCAGATTCTTCCATCAACTCCATCGAAATCTGGTAAGAGCTCAATCTTCTTTTTCTTATTTCTGTTTCGGTGGTGGTACCCTGAAAATACAATTGTGGTCAATATAATTCCAGGAACTCAAGCCATAAGCTATATAAATGTGACCCCCCCAACATATATGATGATCGCACCAAGATCTGAGGTTTTTTAGTGGTGTTTGATCAATACGCAAAACTTCACATGTGCTTTAGTGGTGGTGGTAGCCATCTGGGAAAATCAGAGGCAGTGTACACAAACAGAGGCATTGTAGTGCAAGGCAGGGATGGGGAAACCTGGTTCACGTTCCATTCTGGGCTACCACCTGACGGCACATGCAATGAATGTAATTTTTGCCTTTGCCCCAGTAGGCTACTTTCTAAATACACCCCTCTCTATCTCCATCCAGACAAACAACAAGCATGATTAAGAGTTCATGGGCACATTCAAGCCAGGAAAGAAACTCGGGGGGGGGGGGGAGATGAATCAGTGGTGGGTGTGGCCTGTAGAGAGTTCTGAGGGCCAGACAGAATTGTTCATTTGGCCCCTGAGTTTGAGGTCTCCCACCGGAGGTCTAAGACATAAAAAACATGCCAGATGCGACGGAGTAGAATAGGAAGCTTCTCACCTCTAGCAGAAGCTGTCCAGTAGGTGAAATGAGCCCAGGAGGTCCTCCCACCAAGGAAACGACGCCATTGCAATCCACGGTGCTGTGCATCTTCCCGTTCGCCGGAATCGCTGGCACCATCCTTGACGACAGGCTCGCCTGGCTGGTGTTGCTGTTGCGGCGTTCACTGTTGTGTCTGTTTGGGACGAAGAGAGAGTCCCTTCTGCTCTCGTTGTCCTCGAGGGTGCTGTGCTCGTCGTCGGCAAAGTCATTTTCCGATCCTATGTCTTTTGCTCGGACTCTGAAGCTGAAAATGCTTGTTCTGCTGTTGCGCCTCGGGGAAAACAAGGAGCCGCGAAGGCTCAGCAAAGACTGTAAGGGGGATTGGGGGAGGGGAAGAGGGGAACCAAGAACACAGTATTTGGAACCACTTGTGGGTTGCTGTTGTTGTTGTTTTAATTGCTGTTGGCTTATCACCTTATTTACTCAAGTAAATAGTGCTTTGGTCCAACCATGCTAGTTTAATCAATTAAAACTGTGAGATGTGATACCAGGATTGTGGCTACAAGTCTCAGGATACTCAACTTGGCTTATTCTTCCATAGACCCATATGCCCCCTGGTCTTGGGGAGCATGCTAGTTCAGGCAGGAGAGCTTTGCCTGCAAAAGTTTCAATCCCTGGAACCTTAATAGTGGGGTAGGAGAGCTGGGGGGGGCGGAATCACACCTGGCAACCAATGTACCCCCTTTGGTTTCAGAAATTTCATGGGTAGACGAGTCCAAAAAGCCTGGCACACAAATTTTCACAGCCCTCTGGCAGCTATGACAAGGCTTAGTTTGTTCAGAATTGAGTACAGTGGTACCTCGGGTTAAGAACTTAATTCGTTCTGGAGGTCCGTTCTTAACCTGAATCTGTTCTTAACCTGAGGTACCACTTTAGCTAATGGGGCCTCCCGCTGCCACCGGAGGACAATTTCTGTTCTCATCCTGAAGCAAAGTTCTTAACCCAAGATACTATTTCTGGGTTAGCGGAGTCTGTAACCTGAAGTGTCTGTAACCTGAAGCGTCTGTAACCCGAGGTACCACTGTATACACTTTCAGAGATAACACTAAATATATTAGTGTTCATAGATGGACCATAGATGGACCAATGGCTCAGTATAAGGGGACTTCTATGTTCCTATTTAAGTTTTGACACCCATTTACACAGCCCAGGCTTACCATACATTCCGGCGTACAAGATGACTTTTTAATCCCGGAAAATCTTCTCTAAAATCGGGGGTCATCTTGTACGCCGGGTATAGTTTTTCAGGCGACGCAACCCACCGCTGGCTGGGTGCGTGCGCCGCCTCAGCCGCCATGGAGTGCAACAGGCTCCTGTGCGGGGAGAGGGGAGGCTCTCCCCGCCGCTCCAGCTGCTGCTGCTGCCACAGAGCCTAGGCTGGGCATGGGCGGCGAGCGCGACGGGCTCCTGTGCGGGGAGAGGGGAGGCTCTCCCCGCCACTCCAGCTGCCGCCACCGCCATCTCAGCCACCTCGGAGCCCGGGCTGAGCGAGTATACCCCAAACTCTGTTTTTTCACATGAGAAGTTGGGGGTCGTCTTATACGCCCAGTCGCCTTGTACGCCGGAAAATACGGTACTTGTTCTTCTCTACAAGGCAAAATACGGTACTTGTTCTTCTCTACTTGTTGCCTCTACAAGGCAACATTGTTAGGCAAAATCCCCTCAACCATTTAATTATACATAGCCATGACCCACCCTGCATTATCCTCAAGGGGGATCTTTCAAACATCAGTAGATGCTTCCGAAGGCAAAAGAAAGCATATTAAGTAGGCGGCTGTTGCTTACTGCTTTAGGGGAAGCCCAATGGCTAAATCCATTTAACTAGAGATCTATTAATCCACCATTTATTAATCATACTGTCTAATCAATTAATGCTTTCAAACAACATCCAGCAGCCACAAGAGACCTGAAGATGGTGACTTTGCCACTGAGAAGAAGGGGTGGAAATCAATTTTTGCTGGCCATGCTTTTATTTAATTGCACAACAAGAAACTCCTTAATGGAATCTTTTACTCCCTCTCTGCATATTTCATTAGCAGTACTCATGAATAAATAAAGTCATCACTAGTACTGGGGGGGGGGGAACAATCCTTCTGTTAAGATTTATTACTCCTGCTTCTGAATATGCTTTCGGATCTAGTTACTTTAAACGTCCAGTAATCCCTGGACTAGTCTGATTGATTTTTCTATTGGTACTAAAGATACTCTGAAATATGTGGTTTGAAGTTCCTGGCTCAGCAACTTTTATTTTAGACCACCATTATCTGCGTTGCAACATTTCACATGTAAACATGTAAATTTCACATGGTGGTTAAGATGGAGATAAACCCTTTTATGATATTTTGTTCTGCATATGTTTTGTTTTATTTTTGCTATTTGATCTTTTCCTTTGACTGTAAATTGCTTCAGGACTTTGGTAGTGGCAAGTTTTAGAAGTAAATGTATAACACCTAGACCTAAGTCTTGGGATCATGCAGCCCCCACTCTGTTCCCCCGGCACTATGTTCAGTACTGGAAGGAGAGGTAGGACTTCCACAATGGGGTCACTGTGGTGGTGGGGCAGCCTTTGCCTCCACCTCTTATTTGTCCTCAAATGTAAATATTCACTTATATGGGAAAAAGTAAAAGGGTGCACTCAGGGACACTGTTGAGGTGAGGATGAAATATCCTCCTCTGCCCTTGGTGATCCCCAGTATCTGCAGGCTTTGCCCTCTTTCAACTATGACCCAGATTGCATGCTTTTCAGCTTGTTCCATAGAATTCAGTGGGAGACACTGCAAAACAAAGCCAGTCTCTATTTGCATGCCTTGACTTGGACCAAAAAAAGAAAGAAAGAGCCTTAATGGATTTTGTATAAGACCCTGATTATGGAGCATAGCAGGCTTCTTATGGAAGAGAGTTGTGCAGTTGTGGGGCCACCATGAAAAGGGCTCTGTCCTATTCCTTATGACCTGGGATATACATGAAAAAATTTGCCTCAGAATTACATATCTTGCATACTTTACCTGGTGAGTTGAAGTCCTTTTTTCATAGGACAGGTGACCTCCCCTTCGGATACTGTCTTCCGATTCAGATTTAGGAAACTGTTCAGCTTCTGCCATATCTTCTACTTCTTCCGAAAGTTCCTTCTGCCTTTTTTTCCTCCGCCTGTTCCTTCTTTCTTTAGCACTCTTGGAGCTTAATTTAGATGCCTCTGAAGAACTTTCCAAGAGCTCCCCCAATCCACCCACGCCGCTGAAATCTCTTGATGCCACTGATGCCGCTGCCACAGCTGCTGTTGTCTGTTGTGTTACAGTGTCAGGTAATTAGCATTAGTTGGATTACCACATTAAATCATAACCTTAGAGAGATTCATTATTGCTTCCAAGGGTACACAGTCACAAAGCAATTACGTACAAATGTCAATAATTAGTGCCTCTCTATTTGGAATAAAATAATGCTTGCTTTCTTCTTTTAAGGTAACGAAGTTCTCTGAAAATACAGTACAGCACAGTTGTCCCTGTAGTTTTTAATAAGTTAGCCACCAATAGTATGTTACCTCTAGTTAGAACATGCCTATTCCTATTATAGTCCAACAGAGAGCCATTAGCTCCCAATCTTCTCTCCTTCACAGCTACTTCTACCAGCCCACGTTTCTGTAACGAATTCCATCCTACTATTTAAGAGTTGGTAGTGAAATATCATGAAGGCCAGTGGATCATTAGTGATTTGCTTCTGCGGAGTTTTTCACTTCTAGTCCTCCTATCACCTCATTGACGAGTCACATTCATTGATAATGAGTGTCTTCACCCCCATCATTCAGCCCTCCCTCCCTGGCCAAAGCTGGGCTCAGAGCGGCTAACATCATATAAATAAGACGATATGCATAACACAATCAATCAATTAAGATACATCCCACAGTTAATTCAAACAATTAAAATTAAAACTGGACAAGTGGCAATATTCAGGTTGAAATTGGAAGTGGTTAATACTCGCCAAGACCAACTGTTTCCACTGATATTATAAGGACCTATGAGCGGGCTGGTAACCTCCTTCATGCTTGTTCTTATACAAAGAGAAATTGAGTCAGGCTGAACCCTGACCAAAGGCCTGGCGGAACAGCTCCATCTTGCAGGCCCTGCGGAAAGATGTCAAATCTCTCAAGGCCCTAGTCTCTTGTGAGAGAGTGTTCCACCAGGCTGGGGCCACGGCCGAAAAGGCCCTGGCTCTGGTTGAGGCCAGTCTGATCTCCCAAGACCCTCCTGTACACTGCTCAGACTGGATCATGCCTGCAGGCCCTGTCTTCAGCTGCTGCACATACAGCAGTCCCATACTGCCCTTCACAAAGCTGCAGGAACATGAGAAAAGTCCCTGAATGCCTGATTGGGAACTGAGACCACACCAGGGTTCCCTATCACACATAAAGCTGTGTCCACATAAAGCCCCATTCACGGCTTCAGTCAACCACACAGAGGTTAGGGGTGGGACTAGCATATGTGCAACCTAGTGAGTACTGTCCCACTCTCCTTCCTTGTGTTTAGCGACCACATGGATATGCAATAAAAATACGCCTCAACTGAAAATGGAGGGAAGGCAAGGGGTGGATATGCTCCAGCCACACTATTCAGACTTCCTTATTCTAGGGCAGGCATGTCCAACCAGTAGATTGCGATCTACCGGTAGATCCCCAGTTGATCCTGGTAGATCGCGGGACCCATATCGATCGTGGGGTTAAATAAAGTTTACCGAAAGTTAACAAATAAAAGCTCAACAACTCTGGGCACGCTCCTCCTCCCTCCAATGGCAATGGGTAGATCACTGCCAGTTTTTTTATACTGAGAGTAGATCACAGTCTCTTGGGGGTTGGACGTGCCTGTTCTAGGGCAATCATCCCCTGGAATGATGGAATCCCGGAATTCTCATACAAAGTCAGCTTGGCAGTGCCTCAGGTGGCACCAAGTATTTTAAGGCGGTGTGAGGAGAACAAAGCACATTTATGGAGGAAAGGTACACAGTGAAACAAAGTCCCAATACCTTTGATTAATGCAACACAAGTTGAGGCTAAATATAAGTACATAAGCACCAGCTAAACATACATTTATTTATTTATTTAGCATCAAGTGTTTAACGGTAGCAGACTCGCTGTTTTGTGATATTTAGGGAGGTTTCAATCAAATGCCAGCTGCAGATTTGGAGGAACGTTGTCCCTATTGCCCTACCCCGACCATTTTGCCTGACTCCTGAAGTCACCCACTTCTTCTCTGTTGGCTATCTGGAGGGAAAGGGCTGGAAAGTCAACTAGCTTCTCTAGCTCCTCAGTCCTATCACTCCCACTTGGCCAAGAGAGAAAGAGAGAGAGACCAAGCATACAGGCTAGTAAGTGGCAACAAGGAGAACATCAGAAGGTCCAGAGAGCTCTGGATGTCAGTGAGGGCCTTGGCAGGTGCTGCCCAGGAAAAATCCGATAAGATACAAGTTTATGTCAGTGCATTATAGCAAGTGCATTACAAGCAGTGCATTTTCCAGAAGAAAGCTACCTGGGCTTCTTCCTGTTGCTTTTTCAGCTGCTCCAGCATCTGCTGGAACTCGGCCTCTTTCTGCTCGGCTTCTTCCATGGTGGCTTGGTTCTGCTCTTCATAAGCCATGGCCACAACAGCCAGGATCAGGTTGATCAGGTAGAAAGAGCCCAGGAAAATCACCAGGACAAAAAAGATCATGTACGTTTTGCCAGCAGCTCTTAAGGTCTAGTGTGGGGAGAAATAATAAGGTCTCACCGATTAGGTTTTCTGCCGATGATACTGCCTTGCCTATTCATCAACCGCAAATTGTAATTACACCCCATAAATTATAACTAATTGCTTCAGGTTTTAAAAGTCACACACAGCAAGAAAGAAAGCCTCTGCTTTATTATTATACATACTAAGCTTGCCTCGTGAAGGTTCTCACCAGTTGGTAAAGGTTTTCCCAGTAGTCCTGAGTCATCAGCCGAAAGAGTGACAAGAAGGCCCAGCTGAAGGTATCAAAACTTGTGTAGCCATAGTTGGGATTTCGACCAGCTTTTACACACATGTATCCTTCCGGACATTGGCTATGAAAAAAGAAATAATAGTGAAACACAACACAATATTTCTTTTGCTTCCATTGTGTGGTATTTTCAAGGCCACATTTCCCCCCTAAATTGAATGGTTTGTTTTCCTAGCTGTTCTTCAGAATTAAGAGGTTGGATCCAGACCAAATTAGGTGCGCTTAGAGGTCCCATTAAAATGAATGAAACAAACCTAGTCTTTGCTAACTCTTAAGTTCATAGATTTCATTTAGGAGCAATGTGTGCCTGGGACTGCAATCCTATTCCTACTTACCTCAGAGTAAGCCCCACCAAACTCACTGGGACTTACTTCTGAGTAGACATGTACAGGGCTGCACTGTAAGTCTGCTTATTTCTGAAATAAGGCTTTGCATCTACATGTGGCTTGGAAGTATGTTTTATAAGGCAATTTTGGTTGCAAGCCTTAGTTTGCTGTGAATTACCCCAGAAGTAGCTGAACCACTGACCAAAGTGTCTAATCTTTCAGTTCCAAAGTTATTTTGTAGAGTCTACAAGATTCCATTGGGAGTCTACAAGATTTCATTCAGAAATATATATATATATATATATCCAGTTGTATTTTTTAAGATAAATCTAACATTAACCTTCAGCCAGATTGGCTCACACATGAGACAAAGGAGTGTATGTCTCAGACTCATCATGCCATTCAATCTGTTAAGACTTTTAAGTTGCCAGAGGGCACTTGGTCAATTTTTTATGCAACAGACAAACACAGATACGCTTCTGGACTAATAATGAAACATTTATGATTAATTCCAAGGCCAAATGCTCATGGAATAATTTAAATGCAACTCAAATATTTTATCACCTCATTTTATTATTTCTAATTGGCTCTCAAGCAAACATTTTGCTACAGCAATGACTCAGCACAAAGCTAAAAGGACTAGTTTAATAGGATTGAAGTTTGGTAGAGGCATGCTTTGCTCCAGAGTCGCTTTTAAGCCTTTCATTTCTCTTTACTATCTATATCCTTAATTTCGATCTATATTCTTAATTCCATGTTACTTATTCATTTGTTACATATGCATCTTCACTATGACTATACCTCTCAAATGAGGTATGAACAAATAGTTTTGTTGGATCATCGACACGGTCAAAATTTTGGGAGAGCCTTTTCAATGGTGAGAGTCTGCAACAGTCTGATTTTTAGTGGCTTCAGGGACGGGGAACAAACAAGGCCTCTCTGCCAAGACTCTCATCTGGGGTCTCTTAAGGCCACACAGCCTCCCTAGAACTCCCCGAATGCTTTTGCCAGGCCTTGAAATCCAATCATGCTTCTTGTTTGCCTGAATAGAGGAGGGTAGAGCGAAGAAACTAGCCTCCCGGACAAAGGCAAAATTTACAATCAGTGTTGTGCCCTCTTTTGCCTCTGGCCTCACCCACCACTGGATCCCTAAAGGTTGTCCATAAAGGAAGGTGGCTGAAAGAGCTTCCCTACCCCCAAGTGAATTAATCAAGGGAGTTAGGTACAAAACCAACCATCTTATGACATTAAAAAGGCAGATCTACGTGCCACATTGCTTGCTGTCCCCAGCGGTTCCCAAAACCGGCTTTTTAGAAGGCAAAGGGGTTGCAAAAGAGAGAAGGCTGAGGCTTAGGCTGGGAAATCCCTATGTCATGTGTAGGGTTGTCATCTCTAACCCACTGGCTAAAGATGGGATCATAAATAGCCACACACACACACACACACACACACACACACACACACCGCCCCAGCCAATGCAGTTTTGCACAAGGTGACCTCTGGAATCAGAAAGTTGCTCTAGCAATTAAACCCAGATCGTTTCAAAGGAGATAATTGCTGGCATATGCATACTCTTCTGTCTCCCCTAGGAGAAACACGTGCACCTAATTGCCAAACTGCTTTATTATCTCACTTAAATATTTTTTTTATGGAGATAAAGCCAGTAAATGTATTTCCAATAACCTATCTTGATCCTATATCCTAAACTAGATGCCTTATTTACATTAGGTTATATTCTAGCCTTGTATGGGCACATTCCGGACTCCTAGGACTGCTTGCGAAAGGGTGTGTGTGTGTGTGTGTGTAGTTGAGATTGCTCACTCATACCAAAGCTCCTAATAGGTGCCGGAGTGTTCAGGGACCTCTCAGTCAAGAGGCTTGGTGCTCCCTAGTTTTACTGTAGAGAACTCAACAGATTACTAAAAATTCTTACCCGGCATCAGAGCTGTTGCCACAAAGCAGGGCATCTCTTTGTCCTTCCAAAACATAAAAATGACCTGATTTGGGGGGGAAAGGATAAAGAACTGTATTTTTCAGCCATTGCTGTTATGAAACACAGATTCATATAGAACTATAACCAAGTGATTTGGTCCCCATCTTCTCCTTCCGTTTGCAGAGCAGCTCAAGATCCAGTAGAGGCTCCCGCTGGAGGAAAGGGAGTGGGAGAGGCAATTTTTAGTAACTCCTCTTCCTCCCAGCAGCTCTCGGTGCCACCTCATCTGCTTTTCTGATGAGTCCCATGGATGGTCCCCTACAGCAGCCTTTTGGGGAGAGGCAGAGTGGGCTGCAAGGGGAAGAGTTATCGGGGGGGGGGAGGGAAATACCTATCCCATTCCTACCCATGGGTAGTCTGGATCCCATCAAAGGAAAGAGTACACTTCTTTTTAAAAAAATATTACACAAAGTTATGCAAATATTTGTTTTGGTTTGTTTGTTTGTTTTAAAAAATAGCTAAGAATCTCTCTCCAAATCACTGTTGTCTTGGCAGTTGTCTTGGTACCCTATTTATTGATTGAGAGTAAGGATAAGGATTGTTACACAAATTAAAGACATTTTAGTTGATTACTCACTCCAGAGTTCACTGATTTGAACTGCATAAATTTGTGCATGAATAACAAGAAAAGTTCTGAAGAATAATACATTTTTTTAAATTTTTAGGTGATGGCATGTCTTAAAAGATGCATTCCCTCCTGTGCAAGAGACAATGAGAAATGCCTCCAGTGGTGACATTTGTTGCTTGTGCCTTTTGTGAGTGCATATTAAAACATGACTCGCTGATTTTTTTAAAAAAAGAAATTTGCTTCCTGATTAATTGGAGCAGACCATTTTGCAAGCAGATCAAAAGGCTTTTAGCCAGGTGAAATAGCCAACTGCTTGGACCAAATGTTGCATCCCTAATTTTAATCTTTCAGCTTTGTTTTTTTAAATAACTTGCATAACACACGTCCTATGTAGGTGTATATATTCGTATCAATCATGCTTACTTTCTTCCTCAATGTACTCCTCCCAGTCAAAGGTGCTCTCTGTAGTGTTAACAAATGTACCATTTTCTCCCACTGTGCTATTATTGAAGTTGCTTTCAAAAGTAAAATTTTCCGGTGGCCAAATCAGGCATTTATGCCTCAAGTTCCCCATGAAAAGCTGCAGCCCTATTAAAGCAAATACACTCAGACAAAACACGGTCAGGATCATCACATCCGAGAGCTTCTTCACTGACTGAATTAGGGCCCCCACAATGGTCTTCAGGCCTGCAAATGGGATCGAAAGAGGTATTAAATACGTATCAAGCATTCTTCTGTCCTATTTAAAAT